>JAJPUD010004746.1:39628-61768 GCA_023553655.1 Myrmecobius fasciatus | reverse complement strand
ATATATCAGATAAAGGAAACACAATGTAAGCAAACATCAATCAAGGAGTATGAGAATGTTATGTTGTGGTCCACATTTCACATCCCTCTCTCTGGGTGTATATGGCTTTCTTCACTGAACAATTGGAGGTGGTTTGAAACATTTCATTGTTGAAGAGAGCCATGTCCATCAGAATTGATTGTCATATAGTACTGTTGTTGCCGTGTACAATGATCTCCTGGTTCTGCTCATTTCACTCAGCATCAGTTCATGCAAGTCTCTCCAGGCCTCTCTGAAATCATCCTGCTGGTCGTTTCTTACAGAACAATAATATTCCATAATATTCATATACCATAATTTATTCAGCCATTCTCCAATTGAAGGGCATCTATTCAATTTCCAGTTTCTAGCCACTACAAAAAGAGCTGCCACAAACATTCTTGCACATGTGGGGCCCTTTCCTTCCTTTATGATTTCTTTGGGATATAAGCCCAATAGAAATGCTGCTGGGTCAAAGGGTATGCACAGTTTGATAACTTTTTGAGCATAGCTCCAAATTGCTCTCCAGGATGGCTGTATCCGTTCACAGCTCCACCAACAATGCATCAGTGTCCCAGCCCTCCCACATCCCCTCCAACATTCATCATTAACTTTTCCTGTCATTTTAGCCAATATGACAGGTGTGTAGTGGTACCTCAGGGTTGTCTTGATTTGCATTTCTCTGACCAATAGTGATTTGGAGCACCTTTTCATATGACTATACATAGTTTTAATTTCATCCTCTGAAAATTGTTCATATCCTTTGACCATTTATTGATTGGATAATGGCTTGAATTTTTATAAATATGAGACAATTCTCTATATATTTTAGAGATGAGACCTTTATCAGAACCCTTAAATGTAAAGATGATTTCCCAATTTATTGCTTCCCTCCTAATCTTGTCTGCATTGATTTTGTTTGTACAAAAACTTTTTAACTTAATATAGTCAAAGTTATCTATCTGGTTTTCAATTAAGAGTTCCAGTTCTTCTTTGGACATAAATTTATTCCATCTCCATAGGTCTGAGAGGTAAACTATATTATGTTCCTCTAATTTACTTATAGTATCACTCTTTATATCCAGATCATGAACCCATTTAGATCTTATCTTGGTATGTGGTGTTAGGTATGGGTCAAGCCCTAATTTCTTCCACACTAGTTTCCAGTTTTCCTAGCAGTTTTTGTCAAATAGTGAATACTTATCCCAAAAGCTGGGGTCTTTGGGTTTATCAAGGACTAAATTGCTGTAGTTATTGTCTAGTTTGCCTTGTGATTCTATCCTATTCCACTGATCAACTACTCTATTTCTTAGCCAGTACCAAATGGTTTTGATGACCGCTGCTTTGCAATAGAGTTTTAGATCTGGTACAGCAAGTCCACCATCAGCCTTTTTTTTTCATTAATCCCCTTGAAATTCTTGACCTTTTGTTCTTCCAAATGAACTTTGCTACTATTTTTTCTAGATCTGTAAGATAATTTCTTGGGAGTTTGATTGGTATGGCACTAAATAAGTAAATTAGTTTGGGTAGTATTGTCATTTTTATTATATTCGCTCAGCCTACCCATGGTGCTACCCCTTCTTTATACTATGGCCTGAGATACTAAACTATTTAACCTATGGTAATATGCAATGAAATCATTTTTGCACCTCATGTACAGTTCTGTAGAGGCCAGAGTTTGAAAAGGGAAACCTTGAAAGACATGGGGGAGGATTTTGATAATCATATTTTTGTGGCATTCTAAATTTTATAATTTCCTCACTACAATCACTGTTGTTTGCCCTTTGTACTCAAAGAGTACCTATGACATCACAATGTTGGAGTCAAGTAAATTATGTCTAGACTATGAGTGATCAGTCTAATACAAACTCAGGTTGCTATATCACAGGTCAGACACAAACAATCCATTTGAATCTTTGGGATGGAGACATCTCTAAGTTTGTGCATCTCACATTTCATTTCTCTGCATTCTCCACAAAAGTCCAACTGAAGTAGGTCAGAAGATGTAGTATTATCCCCATTTTTATAGGGGAGGAAAGTGAAGGTCAGAGAGATTAAGTGATTTATTCTTGGTCCAGCTAGTGCCAGTGAAGGGATTTTGAATTAGATCTCCTGAGTCAAAGTCCACTATTTCTGATCAGATTACATGATGTTTATGTAATCTCAAAGACACAGTAATTCCAGGAGACATATATCCAAAGATATTTATGGTCTTCAGAGTAGAAGTTCCTAATCAATTGATCCTGTTCTGTGGTACTGTTGGAGTCAGGTCGTAAAGCCCTAGGATTAATGAGGTTTAAGGCTAGAATGAAATATTTTTAAACATCAGAGATAACATCTATATAAGCACCAGTTGAATTTCTGTACCCATTCATTTAATCCAACATATTGAAATAAGTATGCTTTCATAGAAAATCTTAGTTACAGAGACAAATTGTATGAAAAAAGTTCTATGACATAGTATGACATGCTTCCATTTATAGTTATGTTTCAAAGAAAATATCTTTTCACTTCTTTCCACCTTTCCCTAATCCTCCCTCCCCCAGACTCCTCAGGTGTCAAAAAGTTCCAGGATCTTGATTTGTGTTATCTGTACTACAGGAATGGTGGGGAGGAAAAGATATCTTAAAAGTGTCTCTTCTGTTGGATGTGTATATTTCCCATTTCTCAAAGGAATGAGGTCTTGCCTTCCCTTTATTTCCTAAGAGGCTAAATCTTCCCACAGTTTTCACTTCCCAAGCAGTCTGGAATTAGCAATAAAGCAATAAAGCAGGCATGAGATTAAATAACCTAAAGGGATAGTTTCTTGTAGAAGCTAATTATTATAGAACTGAATATTATGATTCAATTCATCAAAGAGCACTTTTCGTATTAAGATTAGAAGGTAGGGAGTCTGGGGGATTTTTTGTTTGCTTTTTTTGTTTGTTTGTTTGTTTTTTAAGTTTAGTTAAGAATCACTGAATCTCCGCGTTGGAAAAGCCTCAAAGTTTATCTAATACAAACCAGAATCCCTTCTACAACTTGTCCAGTAAAGTATTTTCACCCATGGTCTTCTAGAAGACCATCACTGATAGGAAAACAACACATTTTGGAAAATTAAAATTAATTATTAGGAAACTGTTCCTTATATGGAAGGGGATTCGACCTCCTCTGCAACTTCTTTACTCCTAATTCTGCCCCCTATTACTACTAATTTAGCAAAACTCAGGTAACTTCTCTGTCATGTGACAAATACCTTGCCTTCCCACCTGAAATTTTTTCTTATCCAAATCAAACATTCCCAATTTTTTAGCCATCTGCAGTCCTATTTCCCAACTTGGTCAGCCTTATTTGGACCTACCTAAGTTCACTAATTGGGAGAAATAGAATTCAACTCAAGAAGCATTTTTAATTAAAAAATTTTTGAATATTTTATTACATGTAAATATAGTTTACATTATATGTAATTATAGCTACATGTAAAGAAATTTTTCAACATTTATTTTTGTAAGATTTTGAGTTCAAAATTTGTGTTCCCTCCCTCCCTTATCTCCATCCTTTCAACACAGCAAGCACTATAACACAGGCTATGCAAGTACAATCATTTAAAAATATTTCCATATTAGTCAAGTTGTGAAATAACATTATAACAATAGGGAAAAAGGATGAGAAAGAAAAAACAAACAAACAAAAGAGATGAAAATAGTATATACTTCTATTTGTATTCAGTCTCCATAGTTCTTTCTCTGGATAAAGATAGTACTTTCTATACCAAGTCAATTGGAATTGTTTTTTTGTTTGTTTGTTTGTTTGCTGAGGCAATTGAGGCTAAGTGACTTGCCCAGGGTCACACAGCTAGGGAATGTTAAGTGTCTGAGACCAGATTTGAACATAGGTCCTCCTGACTTCAGGTCTGGTGCTCTATCCACTGCACCACCTAGCTGCCCCTTCAATTGGAATTGTTAAAGAAGTATTTTTTTTTTACTTTCTTAAAGTTTTTTTTTTATTTTTTTTTATTTTTCAAAACATATGCATGGACAATTATTCAACATTAGCCCTTGCAAAATCTTGTGTTCCAATTTTTTCTTTTTTTTTATTAAAGCTTTTTATTTGCAAAACATATGTATGGGTAATTTTTCAATATTGACTCTTACAAAGCTTTCCATTACAAATTTTTCCCCCCTAGTCCCTACCCCTCCCCTAGATGGCAGGAAGTCTGCTACATGTTAATTAAGTTAAAATATTTGACAAATCGAATATATGTATACATATTTTTACAGTTATCTTGCTGTGCAAGAAAAGAAAAAATCTACAAGAAAAAAAAGCTAAGAAGGGAAACATAATGCAAGCAAACATCAATAGAGAGCATGAAAATGTTATGTTGTGGTCCACATTTCACATCCCTCTCTCTGGGTGTGTATGGCTTTCTTCACTGAACAATTGGAACTGGTTTGAAGCATTTTATTGTTGAAGAGAGCATGTCCATCAGAATTGATCATCATATAGTCTTATTGTTGCCGTGTATAATGTTCTCCTGGTTCTGTTCATTTCACTCATCATCAGTTCATGCAAGTCTCTCCAGGTCTCTCTGAAATCATCCTGCTGGTCGTTTCTCACAGAGCAATAATAATCCATAACATTCATAATAGTTTATTCAGCCAATTGATGGGCTTCCATTCAGTTTCCAGTTTCTAGCCACTACAGAAAAGACTGCCACAAACATTCTTGCACATGTGTGTCCTTTTCCCTCCTTTAAGAGCTCTTTGGGATATAAGCCCAGTAGAAACACTGCTGGGTCAAAGGGTATGCAGTTTGATAACTTCTTGGGCATAGCTCCAAATTGCTCTCCAGAATGATTGGATCCGTTCACAATTCCACCAACAATGTGTTAGTGTTCTGGTTTTCCCACATCCTCTCCAACATTCATCATTATCATTTCCTGTCATCTTAGCCAATCTGAGAGGTGTGTAGTGGTACCTCAGGGTTGTCTTAATTTGCATTTCTCTGATTAATAGTGATTTAGAGCACCCTTTCATATGATGAGAAATAATTTCAATTTCTTCATCTGAAAATTGTCTGTTAATATCCTTTGACCATTTATCAATTAGAGAATGATCAAGAAATATTTTTAATAAAGACCTACAGAGTATTTAGGCAGCTAGGTAGCTCAGTAATTAGAGTGCCCGGCCTGGAGTTAAGAAAAGCTGAATTCAAATCCAGCCTCAGACACTTACTACCTGGATAAGTCTATCTAATTTAATGGCAAACTACTCTAGTATCTTTGCCAAGAAACCTCAAATAGAAGAGTCTCTTATTCAACAGAGTCTTCCACTATTCGAGGCTCTTGAGACACAAGGAAAAAAGTGTCAGTCCCTACCCTTAAGGGTTGTATATTTAGTGGGAGGATAGGAGGGAAGAGGAAAAAACATGTAAATAGGCATATAAATATAAAGTGCATACAAATCAAATACAAAGTGACTTGGGCAAGAACTTTAAGAATTAGGGAGGTTAATAGATGCTCCCTGTGAGAAGAGGTCACTTGAACTGAGCAGACTAGAAAGGAAATAGATATTCCAAGAGGTGAGGTTGGGAAGGAATAATAATTTAGGCATGAGGGAAAATCTGTATAAAGGCACAGACAGGAGATGTAATGTCTTCTACTGAGAATAGCAAATAAACCATTTTGCCTGGGACATAAAGTATATAAAAGATTTGAAATGCAAGCAGAGGCATTTGTGTTTTACCCTACAGGCAAAAGGGAGCCAGTGAAACTTCTTGAGTAGGGGAGTGATATGGTGAAGCATATGCTTTAGGAATATCAACTTGGCAAATGTATAGTAGATGGACTGGAGAAAGGGAGAGATGAAGTAGAGAGACAGAAAAGAGGCTATTAAAATAGTCCAGATGAGAAGTGATAATTTGGGAAGAAGAGAACATGATATTGTGGAACTAGAATTGATAAGATATGGCTGTTAGTTTATTATCAAGCAGGGAAGGAAAGAAAAGAGTTGTGGATGAATCTGTGTTTCAAACCTGGGTGAGTAGAGGGACAGCTAGCAGGTACTTGGTGATGCAAAATTGAAGCTAAGAAGAAAAGTGAGGGCTGCATATGTAGATTGTAGTTATTTCCATAGATCTGATCATCAAAGCCATAGGAATGGATGAGATCATCAAAAGATCTTATAGACAGAGTAGAGAGCCCAAGATTAACCCTTGAGAGTTGCTGAGATCACCAAGATATAATTCATAGATAGAGAAGAGTAGAAGAACAGGATTAACCCATGGAAACTGGTGAAATCATCAATAGGTAACAAAGCCAAAGAGGCATAGAAGACCTAAAATTCACCACTTGAGAATTTAAGAATAGAGAAGAGTAGAGGGCTTGGGAAAATCCCAAAAGGTAACACAAATAGTTGGACACAATGAAAATGACTCAATAACAGCAAAATATTAAAAAAATGCTTAGCACACACAGGAACCACAAACATGTTGACATACAAAATTAAACAAGCAGTAGTAACTTATCACTTCTTTGTTAGACTTGTATGCATGATATCAGCTATACAGAAAATTATTTTTGTTCAGTCATTTCAGTCATGTCCAATTCTTCATGACCCCATTTGGGTATATATGGCAAAAATACTGGAATGGCTCGCCATTTCCTTCTCCAGCTCATTTTGCAGATGACACTGCAAGTGCTTAAGGCCAGATTTGAATTCACAAAAATTAATCTTCCTTACTCCAGACCCAGCATTCTATCTACTGTGCTACCTAGCTGTCCCAAGAGTTGAACTCTAAATATCTAAGAGAATTGTGTGCGTGTATTTAAAGGACAATAAGCTATAAATCTATATGAATTATGTTCATAAATTAATTCGTGTCAAAAAGAAGGAACTGGATGCTGTTCCAGATGTGTTCAGACCAGGACAAAGTACCGTATGATTATTCTTTTTCTCATTTTGGACCCTATTCCTTTTTTAATTTAATCTAGATTTCCACATCTTGTTGCTGACCACATCCCACTGTTTACATATTGATTCATCTTTCAGTATCCTAGAAGACAAATAATTTTTTTTACTTACACTATTGTCTCCCATCCTATATTTGTGCAGGATTCCCTTGCTTAGGAACTTAGAGCTTTCAGGAATAGAAGTAACAGAAAGTTACTCAAGCAATGGTCATGGTGGTAGAGAGTCAGTTTGGGGACTATGCAGCCTTTTTCACATTGCCACTGCTTCTTCCTTCTCTTTCCAGCATCTAAGGTCAAAAATACCTGTCCATAAGTTGGGCTGTTCTAGAGAACAGGCCTCTGTGGTCTGGATGCACAATAATAGCCCATCTCAACTAAATAATCTAATCCATAGAAATAATCAATAATTTCATCCAAGAGAATGACAACAATGAGACAACCTAACCAAAATTTCTGGGATGCAGCCAAAGCAGTTCTTAGAGGAAATTTTATATCTCCAGATACTTGCATGAAAATAATAGAGAAAGAGAAGATCAATGAATTGGGCATACAAGTAAAAAAGCTAGAAAAAGAACAAATTAAAAACCCCCAATTAAATACTAAATTTGAAATTCTGAAAATAAAAGGAGAGATTAATAAAATTGAAAATAAGAAAACTATTGAAATAATAAAACTATGAGTTGGTTTTATGAAAAAAGCAACAAAATAGATGCCCATTATCATAATTACTATTATTGTATTAGAAATATTAGCTTTAGCAATAAGAGAAGAAAAAGGAGTCAAAGAACAATAGTCCACATCTCTTTTTGCAAAGGCCCCTAAAACATCCCAAAGGCTTTCAACAGATTTTCCCAAGACTAGGATTGTATATTAGCCTAAGACTTTGAATAAGCTATCCCAATTCCTAATTTCTCATCCTAAGGTAATTTACAAATATCTTATAGCTATACCTTCGACATCATGACTATCTTTTAGTACTATAATAATTCAGACTTTTCTGATGCAAAGGAAGGGCCAAAATTTTTATGGGGCTTTTCCAGATAGTGGGAATACCATGCCCCTAACCCTTGTGATGTGGAAGGGATAACTGTACTTTTCTCTCTGTTGAAGGTCTGCCCAGGAGTCAAAATAAAGAGTTCAGGGGTCTCACTGTAAGCAGCTGGTAACATTCTTTGAGGAAGCAAGCCAGGAGGGAGTAGTGGGAATCAGCAGTCTTTTCAAAAAGATACCACAATACAATTTAAAGAACACTTTTAGTTGAGCCAGAGGACCTGGGTACCACTCTCAGTTTTGCCAAATACTAACTGTTGGACATTGGACAAATCACCTGACCCTCTAAGTCTCAATTTTCTTTTCAGTAAAATAGTGACAAGAACATTAGAAATACAACTATTCTGGAGAGCAATTTGGAACTATGCCCAATTTGGAACTGTGCAGTGTTTCTACTGGGCTTATATCCCAAAAAGATCTTAAAGGTGGGAAAGGGACCCACATGTGCAAAAATGTTTGTAGCAGCCCTTTTTGTAGTGGCTAGAAACTGAGTGTATGTCCATCAGCTGGAGAATGGCTGAATAAGTTATGGTATATAAATGCTATGGAATATTATTTATCTGTAAGAAATGATCAACAGGATGATTTTGGAGAGGCCTGGAGAGACGTACTACATGAACTGATGCTAAATGAAGTGAGTAGAACCAGGAGATCATTGTACACAGCAACAAGATTATGTGATGATCAATTCTGACAGACGTGGCTCTTTTCAACAATGAGATGATTCAGATCAGTTTCAATAGTCTTAATCCCAGAGAGGGGGCCATGGAGACTGAGTGTGAACCACAACATAGTATTTTCACTTTTTTCTTGTTATTTGCTTGCATTTTGTTTTCTTTCTCATTTTTTTTTCCTTTTTGATCTATCTCTTATGCAGCATGATAATTGTGGAAATATGTATAGAAGAATTGCACATGCTTAACATATATTGGATTACTTGCCATCTAGGGGAGAGGGTGGAGGGAAGGGAGGGAAAAAATTTGAAATGCAAGGTTTTGCAAGGGTGTGTTGAAAATTATCCATGCATATGTTTTGAAAATCAAAAACTTTAATAAAAATATTTTATATATCTACCTCCTGGAAGATTCATTCAACAAATAATTATTTATTAAATATCAACCATGTGCAAGACATTTGGGATATAAAGACAGAAATGAAATAGTCATTCTCTAGGGGCTTACATTCTGCTAGCCAATGTGGTATAGTGCATAGAGGACAGGACTTGAAATTTAAATCCTTCCTCAGATAGTTGCAAGCTGTGTGACCCTGGAAAGTCACTTTCCAGAAAGAGACTTTAGAAAGTCTCTACAACTATCAGTTTCCTCATATAACAAATGGGAACAGGAAGGAATAGGCTTTACCTCATAGAATTAGTGTGAGGCTTCAATGAGATAATGTATGTGAAGTGCTTTATAAACCTTAAATAGTATGCAAATACCCCATTGCCACCAAAAAAAACCCAAACAACAACAACAAAAAGTAAACGTCAACTATTATTATTCTGCTGGAAGGCTCAAATTGAAATAATGCTTGGAAGTTAAGATGACAGAGACAGGGCTCATAGAGAAGACAGTCCAGTATTGGCTTCTTGGGCATACCCATACAAAGGGTCAGACTAGTGATAATTCAGCAAAGGAGATGGAAAAAGATCATCTAGTTAGAGAAGTCATCTAGTTCAGTGCTACATAGGAAGAGAGTTAGGTCCCAGAGAGGTTGGTGACATACCTAAGATCGCAGATGTAAAAGCAAATGTCTGGGTGGATGTCCCAAAAGTCTTAGTGCATTTCACATCTTTAATAACTTTAGATGTACAAATGGTACAAACTTACAAAAACAACAGCTAGAAGATTATATATTTTTAAACATGTTTCTTATTAAAATTCAAAATTTTGTCAATTTCCAGTAAAAACTTTCAGTGATACCATAAAACCAACCATAAGTGCAGAGAAATCTTGAAGAAATTTATTATCCATCTCTATAGGAAGAGGTAATGGACTTGGAGTAGGGACTAAAGCTTTCTTTTGTTCGTTTGTTTTGTTGATGTGGCATATGCAGGAATGTGTTTTGCTTGACTACATATTTGCATGGAGTTTTGGTGGGGGTTTTTGCCTTCTCAATAGGTAGAAGAGGGAAAGATGGAAAAGAGAAAATTCAGAATCAAAGATAAAATTGAATGAGTTATTTTAAAAAAAACTTTCAGTAATTGAAATGATTGCATTTGTAATCCTAACCTTTAAGGCCATCTGAAGAATGAGGTTTTGATTTATATAAGACTTCACAAGAAAAAAGTCTAATGGAGATAGACCTGGTGACTAAGGTGGTCAAGTAAGAGGACCTCCCCTCACCAGTCTGAGAAAGTGTCAACAGACACTGTCACATGAGTGACATAATGACAGGGTCTTTTCAGCCCTTTTGCATAAAAGACTATTTTATGGAAAATTCATATAAGGCAAGGGCTCACATGGAGGTCAAAAGAAGCAATACAAGGACACTTGAAGATTTCTCTGAAGAACTTTGGAATCAAAATGTCTTAAGAGGGACTGGCATGGAAGTGCCCAGCATAGTGTGCCCGAATCAAAAAAGGCATTGTGCTTTAGGAGCAAAGCAGAATTGCAATAGCTCAAATGAAATGTAAAATATACAGATTTAGAGCCATCACCACTTTAAATGTTCATATGGACTATTTGCTGACCTATGTAAGAGTCTTCCTAGCTCATATTAGTCTAATCAGCCATAGTCAAACACACTGTACCTTGACCCCCACACAGTGATGTCATATTGATCTTCAAGAACAAAGAATTAGTACCAGCCATCCAATGACAGGGTGCCCCATTTTTAAAAATTTAAATAAATTTATGATTTAAAATTTACAAATCTAAATAAATATAAAATAAAATTAAGAAATTAAACTCGTAAAAAAAAACCTGGTAAATTTGTAACTTTTATACCTCTGAAGTTACTAAAACTCAAAACTGCACTAAGATTTTTGGGATACCCTGTATATGTGAAACATTTTTAAAAATTATTATTATTAAAGCTTTTTATTTGCAAAACATATGCATGGGTAATTTTTCAACATTGACCCTTGCAAAGCCTTCTGTTACAAATTTTTCCTTCTTTCCCCCCACCCCCTCCCCTAGATGGCAGGTAGTCTAACACATATTAATTATGTTAAAACATATGACAAATCCAATATATGTATACATATTTATACAGTTATCTTGCTGTACAAGAAAAATCAGATCTACAAGGAAAAAAAACTGAGAAGGAAAACAAAATGCAAGCAAACATGGAGTGTGAAAATGCTATGTTGTGGTCCACACTCAGATCACACAGGCCTTTCCCTGAGTGTATATGGCTTTCTTCATCTGTATGAAACATTTTGCTAACATGAAACATTTGTTCAATTTCTAAAGCATCATTTTTCCCTGCATGTTCAATGGATGTTTGAAGGCTTTGTCCTGATCCAAAAGACAGATAAAACATGACCTTGATTATAGAGAAATCTGTGTTAAGAAAGAGAGGAATAAGAGTATGTTTGGATAGGTAGGTTGCCCATTCCCTAAAAATTTTCATCTAGTTGAGGAAACAAAAGTAGCATCTTAGGAATTATTTGAGAAATCTGATGTAGTGGAATGAGCCCTGCCACTGGAGGGAGAGGATCTATGTGCAAATCCTAGTTATGCCATTTGCTATCTGTATGACCTTGGACAATCTCTTAAGTTTCTTGGGTCTTGCTTTCTTCATTTTTTTTGGACTGTGTTTCTAAGATCCTTTCAGGATCTAGATTCATGCTCTGATGATATTAAATACTAAATGATGTGATCCTGGTTTATAAATATAAAGATGACCAGAGAAGGAAGAAATTTATATAGGCTTCCATAGTCAAAGACATTACCAGAGGGTTCTTTCAAGGGGTGAAGCTTTCATAGATGGTCTTAAAGGGTATTGAACAATGGATGATATTTGTATAGGCAGTGAAGATAAGAAAAAAATTCCAAGGAGAAAGGGGATGCATTACACTGTAGTGGGAAGAAGCAAATATGCAGGTAATAAAAGGGAGATGGGTTTTCAAATATAATGATATTGATGAGTGATGTCTTGACATTTATGAGTTGGATTTAAGTGAGGCAGAGTTGCATAAAGTTGACAGTTTCACTTGTTTTTCCAGAGTCAATGAAGTCCAGTGGAAAGACAAAAAATTCAAGATGACTGGTGATGGCCTGAGATGCAGTGGATGACCTTTCCATCTTGGATGGCTGACCAAGCTGTAAATACCCCAGAGTGCCTGTTTCAGCCTCCTTCATAGTGAGAGAAATAATTCATTTGGACCTCTACTTTATTCTAATCAATATTAATCAAATTTGATATAATCATATCAAAATCTTTATATAAATCCCTAGAGCTATAAGTTACAAAATTTAAGTTTACTTGCTTAACTATAGGAAGTTAACTAAAGGTCCTCCATCTTTGTTTTGCCTTGTCATGATAGCCAAGCCCAGTGATGGAAAGTCCCCCCAAATATTTTTGTATCTCTTGTCCAGCTTCACCCCACTTGTTATTCTGATAATATTTATATTTTAGCTTATATATTATATGATAACCAATGGGATTGCTGTTCTATATTTAGCATAACTATAACCCTATAAAAGTATACCCCTAAAGGGAGGTGGCATCTCAGATCATGAGGAAGATCTGAAGTTCACTGCCGTAGAGGGGACCATGGACTCTTTAATAAAGTGTCATTGACTCAGAGTTCTGCCTTAGTTTCTTTTTTTTTTATTAAAACTTTTTATTTGCAAAACATATGTATGAGTAATTCTTCAACATTAACCCTTACAAAGCTTTCTGTTACAAATTTTCCCCCCTACTCCCCACCCCTCCCCTAGATGGCAGGATATCCACTACATGTTAATAATGTTAAAACACTTGACAAGTTGTTGTGCCAGAAAAATTGTATCTACAAGAAAGAAGAATCAGAAAAAGGAAACTCAATGAAAGCAAATATCAATAGAGAGCATGAAAGTGTTATGTTGTGGTCCACATTTCACATCCCTCTCTCTGGATGTATATGGCTTTCTTCACTGAATAACTGGAACTGGTTTGAAACATTTCATTGTTGAAGAGAGCTATGTCCATCAGAATTGATCACCATATAGTCTTGTTGTTGCCGTGTATAATGATCTCCTGGTTCTGCTCACTTCACTCAGCATCAGTTCATGCAAGTCTCTCCAGGCCTCTCTGAAATTGTCCTGCTGGTCATTTCTTACAGAGCAATAATATTCCATAACATTCATATACATAATTTATTCAGCCATTCTCCAATTGATGGGCATCTATTCAGTTTCCAGTTTCTAGCCACTACAAAAAGGGCTGCCACAAACATTCTTGCACATGTGGGTCCCTTTCCCTCTTCTAAGATCTCTTTGGGATATAGGCCCAATAGAAACACTGCTGGGTCAAAGGGTATGCACAGTTTGATAACTTTTTGAGCATAGCTCCAAATTGCTCTCCACAATGGCTGGATCCATTCACAGTTCCACCAACAATTCTGCCTTAGTTTCTTATTGTAGATGAGATAATTTTAATCACAATTGTCATCAGAACCAATTCTCATCTGTCAGCTCCACCCAAGTAGGTCTTTACATGCTTGAGGTAGCTTTTTCCCTAATTCACTGGGTCTGAGGCCTGTGGGTTATCCTCCATCTGGTTTAGTCCATTGCTCATAATCATTTGTTGCATGTGACTTTGCACATGCTACAGCTTCTTAAAGCCATAAATGTATGACAAGTGGACACCAAAGGTGAGTGAGCAGCCCTAAAGAGGGCTCAGCAAACTCTCTCACCAGAGATATTAGTCTTCCTTTAATCCCCTTGACATCCTATTAGATTCGAAGGTAAAGTCTAAGTTAAGGAAGAAAGAGGTAGCTTTGGACAGTTAGGGTGTGGCCAATTTTTAAAGGGCCTTAAAACCAGGCAAAGGGAAATCTGGAGAAAATATGAACTCTTTAAAACTGACTCATTCATCCTGAGTCAAATGGGAAGGGTTATATAATTTATGATACTGCTGTGGCAATCTTCCCCTCTCTCCACCCAGCTACCACAACTCCTTTTGCATGAGCAAACAGCTGGTAAAACATGATTTGACAAGGAGATTTTAGATCTGACTTTTATGCTCAGAGCATAGTTTAACTCCTCTCATAGAATATTAGCATCAAGCCTTGAAGCCAATGACTGTTCTCATAAAAATGTGTACCCATGGAGTAAATGATGCTAATTTCTCTCTAAAGATATAGTCCCTTATGAATTAGTTGAGTGACAGAGGGACTGGCCAGTGGGAACTGATGTTTCATGGCTGCTTCAAGGTGATCAGACTCCTGTTATACTGGCATTTTTTAAGTCAAAGCTACTGACACATCCAAAGCTTTCCCATCCCTCATTCATTGCCCCTACAATATATTCCCACTCCTTTCTTTCTACCTCACCAACCACTTACTCTAACCTTCTTTCAAAGCTTGGTTCAAGTTCCAATCCTTTCATGAAGCCCTTCCTGACTATTCCAAACCCAATCATTTTTCCCCTTCCTAAAAGATCCATCATCAGACACTGGGCCTGAGTCACCTGATGTCTACTTTTTGGGAGCAATAGGATCATAGGACTATAGATTTAGTGATGGGAGGATCTAGTCCAGGGATTTTTAACCTTGGTTTGTGAAAGCCTAAGGGGTCTATAGATAAATTTCAGAAGGTCTGTGAACTTGGGGGAGGAAAAAAATTACAATCTTCTTTTCACTAACCTCTAACTAGAATTTAGCATTCCTTCAATTATGCAAATTCATTATTTGTAGAAAGATTTTAGAGATTTCACCAAACAGCCAAAGGAGTCCATGATGTTAAAAGGTTACAAACCTTAGATGAAAAAAGTTAAGAATCTATTAACTAAAACCTGTTTTTTAAAAACTACTTTAAAAGGTTAAGATCTAACTTAGGGTAGAAGAAAAAAGTTAAGAACCTTTTAAATTAAATCTTTTAAATTAGGTGTTTTAAAAACCTTTTAAATTAAGTGTTTAAAAAACACTTAATATTGTTTGTTGTTGTTATTGATCCTTCATTCTTAAAAAAGAGCCAATAACTTTAGGAGGGAGAAGTCTTGATTTCTAAGTGAATTGAATTTAAGGGAGGCAGAGCTGTGCAAAACCCCCAACCTCACTCTATTCTTCAGAATTATCAGAGCTCAGTGGCAAGACATAGATCAAAATGATGACCCCAGATACAATGGGAAACCATGACTTTTTTAAGCTAAAGTCTTTCCCAGGTCTCAGTTTATTTGGGGTAGAACCCATTCAGTAATTGAAGGCTAAGTATGAATTGAGTTAAAAGATGGCCTAGTTTTCCTTCACAAAAGAATCTGTCTGAAAATGGAAGGCCCTTAGAATTAAAAACAAAAACAAAAACAAAAACCTGTTAAGAAAGTTGATAGGTAAGAACCTATCAATTAAGCTTTAGATATTAAACTTTAGAGTTAAAGAGGCTAAAGGGTCATAGGAAGTAATAGTCTTTATAAGTAACAGAGATAAGGGCTTTGCCTACAGCCCCAGGCCTTCTGTTTTTGACTTAGATTATCAAACCTTCTTGAGTCACTGAGGCTCCTGGTTCAGAAACCCGATTTGGCACTCCCTAGTGCAAAGTTCTGCTATACCTATATCCCTATTACTAATGCCACTGTGCTATCAGTTCTAGCATTCACTTACCTCTTTTCCTCCTACCCTCTATATTCATACTCTTTAAATAACATGAATGCATTTTTCTAGTATTTATTCTTGAGAGAAAAAATATATAAATTTAGAAATAATTCATTAAGGTAAAAAAAATATATATATACTGTAGACCAGGGGAAAGAGCACTATCTTTTCAGTCAGAAGTTTGGGTTCAAAAACTCAATTTCCTTGGAAAGCAATTTTCTCAACTTTAACAATGAGGGCCTATATGACCTTCCAAATACCTAGTGGTGCTACAACTATGATCTGATAGGAAAATTGAAATACTCATACAAGAAATATCTGTCTCAGATCAAATTGTACCTTTCTAAATTCTAAACTCATTTTCAGCCACAGTTTGTAGTTGTTTCATTCACATAACTGTGAGATCTCTTAGGCAATCGCTTCCCCTCCCCATGACCAGAGGACAAGCAAGGACATATGACCAGGTAAACAAACTAGAATTTCCATCACCTTAAAAATCAGAATAGTTCAACCTAACAAACAAATCCATCCCAAAATTCACAAACATCCCTTTCTTTAACTGCCTAAACGGTATCTTTTGGCACATTGCTCTAGTCTATTCTGAATTGTTTTCCAATTTTTTTCATGTACTAATATGTCATATTGATATGAATTTGCAGAAGTATTACAGATTCAGGGTTTGAAGGGACCACAGTATTTTATGTTTTAAAAAATGCTTACTTGCATTTTTTAAATGTATGTTGGTATTGGTAACCAAGTTAAACAGTACGTGCCATAACAGTAATCGATTTAAAATTCTTGAGGATTTCAAAGGTCATTGAGTTCAAACCTCTCTTTTTAGAGATGAAGAAACAAGAGTCAGAGAGTTTATGTGATTTTCGATGTCATACAGGTAGTAAGAGGTAGAAGAAAGGTGAGATCCTAGGTTCCTAGGCTCCAAATTCAGTGCCTTTTCCACTGTACCATTCTGTTTCAATCTATACCTCTTATAATCCTCAAAGACCTGCAGCTTCCTAAGTAATTCCATGCTGAAATGAGAATACAATAGTCTTTGGATTTGGACTCATGACCTCCTGAGTTGGTGTCTCATTTTTGCCATTATGTGACATTGGGCAAATCTTTGAATCTTTCTGAACCTCAATTTGCTTAGAAAGTAGTGTGAAAAGAGCACTGGCTCCAGTCTCAAAGAACCTGGATTCAAATCTCTGGACCTCAATTTCCTCATCTGTAAAATGATTGACTGAGTGCTGTACCTTTAGGTGCTAAATCCCATCTAGCTCTAGGACCCCAGCAATTGATAAAGAATCCACAAACTTGCATTATGTACACATTGTCTAGTATTGTACTTTGGACTTGACTCTGGAATTTAATCAGAGTTCACAAATTCCTAACACATCAATGCAGATACTGATGCAGCAGAACAACCACAGGATATTAGTAACACAAAGAGATAGCACAACATAACAGACTGAGTGATATTCTTTTTTTTTTTTTTTAATTAGGTCCATTCAGCTACCTTTTTGCTTTTGTTTTGTGTTTTGTTTTTGTTATCTCCCCCTCCCCGCCCAGGACAGTAATTGTGGGAATAGGGAATGAGAGATGTGGAAAAAAAAGAAGAAATGGGTCTAGGAGTTGGAAGATGGGAGGATGGGATCATTTAGAATGACAATAGAGCTGGGGGAAAGGAAGAATGGAATTGGGATTTCCTTAGGTCAATAGTTGTTGGAGATTGGAATTGGGATTTCCTTAGGTCAATAGTTGTTGGAGATGAAGAGATAGTAGAGAAAAGGGAGAACAGAAATGGACAGATTCCAGAAAATCTGAAGTCATGAGCAAAAATTCCCAAGAAAATCTAAAAAGAAAGAGAGAAATGAAGGAAGGAAGGAAGGAAGGAAGGAAGGAAGGAAGGAAGGAAGGAAGGAAGGACAAGTATAATCCCAGGAAGAAAAGGAAGGAAAGAAATTCAAGCATGTTTTTATTTATTGGTAGCCATCATTGAATGTATTATGTGTGGATTTGTGAATAGACTCTATATTCCTATAACGCTTGGGGTAGAATAAATATTTATTGGAGAAATTTTTATTTGCATTATATCCCCAAGGAGGTTGTGTGTGAATTCCCAATTCAAGGTGATATAATCCAACAATACTCTGATGGTGTAAGCACACAGTTTTAAAAGATTTTAAGATTCTTAAGGAGTCTGTCCAAGCAAGATATTGTGATAGCCAGCTGGCACTAATATAAGTCAAGTGATCAAGAGAAATATGACAAAAGTCTTTCCCTCTGATTCTGAGACAAGAATAGTGCTTTTTTGGCCTTTGTCAGCAGGAGTGTAGAATTCTCTCTGAGTGGTATACTGAGAAGCCTCTCAAGATTATTACTTGAAGATGGGAAAGAGAATATTTAAGCACAGACTGCTTTGTATGCTAGTCTCTAACACAGTCCTGTGGTTGTACTGGTGTATTTCCCACTCCCCCCACTGGGTTGAGGAGTCAGGAGAGGAGAAATTTTAGAATATGTGTTAAGAGCCTTGAATTCTTGATCCAATTTCTTTTTATTCCTTTGCCATTGTATTTGAACTATATACTATTGCTTTGAATTCAAGAATCACCTGGCTTGGTCTAATGTTAGTGAGGGATCAGAGCTGTGAATTTGCTGAGACAACTCAAATGGTACCATGAATTCCAGTTTAGCTGAAAGGGGAGGGGTGTCGACATGGAACGGAATAGGATACAAATTATGCAAGGCCAAAGTTTTTACTTGATTAAACAACTGGTTTTGAGAAGACCTGTGTAAACTTGTAAATGTAACTGTGTAAATTAAAAGTGTAACTGTATATGCACAAATCTTTCTTGAACTATTGGTTTGGATGGCTATTTTGTTATTGTTCACAACTCTTACTCTGTTGACCCTATTTGAGATTTGGCAATACTGAGTGGTTTGCTATTTCCTTCTCCAGCTCATTTTACAAATGAGAAAACTGAGGCAAGAAGGTTAAGTGAGTTGCCCAGGGTCACACAGCTAGTATATATCTCAATTTGGATTTAAATACAGGTTTTCATGACTCTAAGTCTAGTACTCTATCCAATGAGCCACCTATCTTTGCCAGAGTGTGAACTTAGTAAATGCTTGTTTCCTTCCTTTTCACTAGCATTCTTCTCTTTTCTCACTGACATCCATTTCTTTTCTTCCTTCCTTCCTTCCTTCCTTCCTTCCTTCCTTCCTTCCTTCCTTCCTTTCTCTCTTGCTTTCTCCTCTCTCTTTCTCTCCCTCCCCCCTCTCTCTCTTCCTCTCCCCACTCTCTCTCTCTCTCTCTTTTCCTTCCTTCCTTCCTTCCTTCCTTCCTTCCTTCCTTCCTTCCTTCTTTCCTTCCTTCCTTCCTTCCCCCTCTCTCCCTTCCTTCCTTCTTTCCCCCCTCTCTCCTTTCTCTATTTTTTTCTATCTCTCTTTTTCTTTCTTTCTTACTTGATAATCAGAGTTAAGTAATTTACCCAGGGTCACACAGTTAGTGAGACTGGATTTGAACTCAGGCCCTCCTGATTCTAAGGCTAGTAGTGTTCTATCTATTGCATCACCTAGCAGACCATGAATTTCTGTAAGTATATTTGAATTCCAGTGCCATATTTCTCTCCCTCCATGTATCCACCTCCTGGCTTCCTTGACTTCTTACAAATTCCAGCTAAAATTTTGCCTTCTATGGAAGCCTTTCCCTTCTGAAACTATCCCCAATTTATCTTTTTTATGCAAAACTTTCATGTCGTTCCTCTTTCAAAAGCAAGAATTGATTTTTGACCTTTCTTTGTTATCCACAGCACTTAGCACATTGTCTGATACACAGTAGGCCTTAATAAATGCCTGTTTCACCAATCTTATATTTCACATCTGGGAGTTAGGCTGGCAATATTTTCCCTGAATACTTTATTGAATTGCTTATATCTTTCTAAGACTGTGCTAACATCCCAAGTGTTAATTCCACTAATAAAAACATTAGTTGGATCTTATCTTAACAACTAGCCTTGAAAATAAAAATGTGACAAGTATAATCCCAGTCTAGATAATTACTTCCTACACAATACTCTAATGTCCATTGTTCTATTTAATTGCTCACTATATTATATATTTAACTTTCCTGGACCTCAGTTTCTTCAATTGTAACAACTCCAAAGGTTGGAATCAGTTTCTAAAGTTGCTTATAGCATTAGTATTCTATGATTCTACTGTTGCCTGTTGTTTATTAATAGTCACAGGTGCTTCCAAAGCAAATGATTACACTGAATGAACTCAAGGAAGAAGTTTTCTTTTAAATGTATTCTCCTTTTGCACATATGAAGCATTTGATTTTGAGGATGACTCAATCTAAACTGGAGAAGGGAAATCTGTGACATTCAATTAGAAACATTCTTTGACTGGAAGGGGTAGGTGGGAGGGGAGAAAGGAGGAAAAAGGACAAGCAACCAATACCACAAAGTTCCTCTGTTAAGCTGAGAAATTGTTTTGGATTCATAGCCATTATACCATTTTGTCAGAGCTGGAAGGTCCCTCCCCCCTTTTCCCCTCCTCACCTTCCTCTACCATGTGTGGTATGAGCTTTTTACTATGGCAACAGCAGAGAAAAAACTCCTCCCAGGTCACATCTGTCACTCTAGGTATGATCCAGAAGCAACTTATCCAGTTTTGACCCTGTGGAGTGCTCAAGGCCATTTTTAACCTAGTTATTTAGACATTCCTGTATTTAACAGAGTGGTTTATTCAAGCACCCTGAGGCCTGAGGGGCTGAAAGAGGCAAAGCCTGTTCTGGACTTATTCCTTCATTTGTGAAGATTCAGATAAACTCAAAAGGCTCTTGGCCAGACCCAGTCCCACCAGGTCATCTCCCTGTGAGGACCAGACATCTACCCTGCCTTCCCCTTTGGGAGAGAAAAAGAACTTTGTAACAAACATGCATAGTCAGGCAAAACAAATTCCCCTTTGGCCTTCTCCAAAATCATGTATCTCATTCTGCATCACCTCTCTATCTGGAGGTTGTTATTCATCATTAGTCCTCTTCTGGAATAATGGTTTCTCATTGCATTGGTTAGAATTTTTAAGTCTTAATTTTTTTTACATTATTATTATAGTACAAAATGTTTTTCTGGTTCTTCTCATTTTGTCCTGCATCAGTTAGGATGACTTATGAGTCTTCTATGAAAACATCCCCTTTATCATTTGTAGCAGAGAAATAATATTCCATTACCTTTATATGTCATGTTTTGTCCAGCCACTCCCCTATTAATGGGGACCCGTTTAGAGGCAGGCAGAGAGAACAGTGAAAAGAAAAGTTAGAAAGACCTGAGCTTAAAATTAGTCACAGGGAGGCAGAGCCAAGATGTTAAGTAACAGGAATAAGTACAGCCTGGACTATCCCATAAAACTCCTCCAGATCCCCAAAATGAAGCTGACTAAATACTGATGGGAAAAATACAAGAAA
The DNA here is from genome assembly GCA_023553655.1 of Myrmecobius fasciatus. NCBI lineage: Eukaryota > Metazoa > Chordata > Mammalia > Dasyuromorphia > Myrmecobiidae > Myrmecobius > Myrmecobius fasciatus. The sequence continues at coordinate 40,544 of JAJPUD010004746.1, read as the reverse complement.
ATCTCATAAGTCATTGATCCAGCCCAGATTAGTATAGGGAAAAAGTTAGGGATGGGAAAAGGAGGCAGGGTCTTGCCAGGAGCTTTCTGAATTGAGCATTTCAGTGAAGGAAGAGAAAGGCTATGCATTTTAGGAAGAGGAAGTCCCAGACTCATATTGGGGGTACTATAACTTTGCATGTGGAAAGTACAGGAATAGGTACCAAATAGCAGCATTGTCACATACTATCTAGGTCTGGGTCACAGATCTAAGAGATGCTAAGGAAGAGTTCTACACCTAAGAAGTGACATTTGTAATGAGAATCAAGAAATCTACCCTATATACTGAGCAAAGAGTAAATTTAGAAGCAAGCAGAATCTAGGTGGTTCAAATCCCAAGCTTGAGGTAAATTCTAAATTTCAGCTTTCAGCACAATCTGAAGCCTGCAGAGGAATAACTAGAGCAGGACCAAAGGGGAGATTATATACAGTTCTGTCCCTCTGAATTAACAAATTTCACTAGCTGGTTGAATCCAGTAATCTCCTATTGCTCTGACCCAAACACAGGTCAGGAACTTGCAGAACCCAGGGCAGGGGGAAAGGGAACAGATTTTTACCTTGTATCTGACACTTTGGGAACATTAAAAGCTTTTAGGTTGCAAGCCTAACCTGCCCCTCAAAACCTGAAATAACACAATGTTTGATATCCCAAGAAAGCAGCAATATGACCAGCACATACTTCCCCTCCAAAAGTTCACAGAACTTGGTCCTAACATCAAGTCAAAAATCAAGAAGAATGAGCAAAAAAAAAAAAAAGAAAGAATCTAACAATAAAAAGTCATTACAAAGACAGAGACTTTCAAGGTAGAGAATGACTCCAAAATATCTACAAGCAAAGTAGCTTGAACAGAAAATCAATCAGAATTCCTGGAAGATAT
>JAJPUD010004746.1:24961-39528 GCA_023553655.1 Myrmecobius fasciatus | reverse complement strand
TTTTTTTTTAATTAAAGCTTTTTATTTGTATAGCATACATATGGGTAGTTCCCCAACATTTATCTTTACAAAGCTTTCCATTACAAATTTTACCCCCAGTCCCCTTCCCTCCCATAGATGGCAGGAAGTCCACTACATGTTAATAATGTTGAAATGCTTGACAAGTTATGCAAGAAAAATCCTATCTACAAGAAAAAAAAGAAAATCAGAGAAAGGCAACACAATGCAAGCAAATGTCAATAGAGATCATGAAAAGGTTATGTTGTGGTCCATATTTCATTTCCCTCTCTCTGGGTGTATATGGTTTTCTTCAGTGAACAATTGGAACTGGTTTGAGACAATTCTTTGTTGCAGAGAGCCATGTCCATCAGAATTGATCATCATGTAATACTGTTGTTGCTGTGTATGATGATCTCCTGGTTCTGCTCGTTTCACTCAGCATCAGTTCATGCAGGTCTCTCCAGGCCTCTCTGAAATCGTCCTTGCTGGTCGTTTCTTACAGAGCAATAATATTCCATAACATTCATATACCATAATTTATTCAGCCACTCTCCAATTGATGGGCATCCCTTCAGTTTCCAGTTTCTAGCCACTACAAAAAGGGCTGCCACAAACATTCTTGCACATGTGGGTCCCTTTCCCTCCTCTAAGATCTCTTTGGGATATAGGCCCAGTAGAAACACTGCTGGGTCAAAGGGTATGCACAGTTTGACAACTTTTTGAGCATAGCTCCAAATTGCTCTCCAGAATGGTTGGATCCGTTCACAGTTCCACCAACAATGTATTAGTGTCCCAGTTTTCCCACATCCCCTCCAACATTCATCGTTATATTTTCCTGTCATTTTAGCCAATCTGACAGGTGTGTAGTGGTACCTCAGAGTTGTCCTAATTTGCATTTCTCTGATCAAGAGTGATTTGGAGCAACTTTTCATATGACTAGAGATGGTTTTAATTTCATCATCTGAAAATTGTCTGTTCATATCCCTTGACCACTTATCTATTGAAGAGTGGCTTGAATTCTTATATATATGAGACAATTCTCTATATATTTTAGAAATGAGGCCTTTATCAGAACCATTAAATGTAAAGATAATTTCCCAATTTGATGCTTCCCTCCTAATCTTGTCTGCATTTGTTTTGTTTGTACAGAAACTTTTTAACTTAATATAATCAAAATTATCCATCTGGTGTTCAATTGGGAGTTCCAGGTCTTCTTTGGACATAAATTTATTCCATCTCCACAGGTCTGAGAGATAAACTATATTACGTTCCTCTAACTTGCTTACAAAGTCCCTCTTTATATCTAGATCATGAACCCATTTAGATGTTATCTTGGTATGTGGTGTTAGGTATGGGTCAAGCCCTAATTTCTTCCACACTAGTTTCCAATTTTCCCAGCAGTTTTTGCTGAATAGAGAGTATTTATCCCAAAAGCTGGGGTCTTTGGGTTTATTGAATACTAGATTGTTAAGGTTATTGCCTAGATTGTCCTGATATCCTATCCTGTGCCACTGATCGACTGCTCTATTTCTTAGCCAGTACCAAACGGTTTTGATGACTGCTGCTTTATAATATAGTTTTAGATCTGGTACAGCAAGGCCACCTTCATCTGCCTTTTTTCATTAATCCCCTTGAGATCCTTGACCTTTTGTTCTTCCAAATGAACTTTGCTACTATTTTTTCTAGATCTGTAAAATAATTTCTTGGGAGTTTGATTGGTATGGCACTAAATAAGTAGATTAGTTTGGGTAGTATTGTCATTTTTATTATGTTTGCTCTGCCTACCCATGAGCACTTAATATTTTTCCAATTGATTAGGTCTGATTTTATTTGTGTGGAAAGTGTTTTGTAATTTAGTTCGTATAGTTTCTGACTTTTCCTTGGCAGATAGATTCCCAAATATTTTATACTATCATCTGCTATTTGGAATGGAATTTCTTTTTGCATCTCTTGTTGCTGAACTTTGTTGGTAATATATAAAAATGCTGATGATTTATGTGGATTAATTTTGAATCCTGCCACTTTGCTAAAGTTGTGAATTGTTTCTAGTAGTCTTTCAGTTGAGTCTCTAGGGTTCTCTAAGTATACCATCATGTCATCTGCAAAGAGTGATAATTTGGTTTCTTCATTACCTACTCTGGTTCCTTTTATCTCTTTTTCTTCTCTTATTGGTAAAGCTAACATTTCTAATACAATATTGAATAGTAATGGTGACAGTGGGCAGCCTTGTTTCACTCCTGATCTTATTGGGAATGGTTTTAGTTTGTCTCCATTACATATGATGCTTGCTGATGGTTTTAAATAGATGCTACTGATCATTTTAAGGAAAAGCCCATTTATTCCTATACTCTCTAGTGTTTTTAATGGGAAAGGGTGTTGGATTTTATCAAAGGCTTTTTCTGCATCTATTGAGATAATCATATGGTTTTTGTTAGTTTGGTTATTAATATAATTAATTATGCTGATAGTTTTCCTAATATTGAACCAGCCCTGCATCCCTGGTATAAATCCTACTTGGTCATAGTGTATTATCCTGGGGATGACTTTCTGTAATCTCATTGCTAATATATTATTTAAAATTTTTGCATCAATATTCATTAGGGAAATTGGTCTATAGTTTTCTTTCTCTGTTTTCACCCTACCTGGTTTAGCTATCAGCACCATATTGGTCTCATAGAAGGATTCTGGCAGTATACCTTCTGTCCCTATTTTCTCAAATAGTTTGTGTAGTATTGGAATTAATTGTTCTTTGAATGTTTGGTAGAATTCACATGTAAATCCATCTGGCCCTGGAGAACTTTTTATCAATGAAATAAAAGTGCTTAAGGGGGGGGGAAATGGAAATGAAATGAAAACTATGAAACAAAGAATTAGAAGAGGTATAAAATCTTGCCCAGGCAATAAACTCTCTGAGCCCATATGGTCCATGAGATAACAAAAAAAAATATTAAAAAAAAATTCAAAAGACTGAAAAAATAGAGTAAAATATACGGCATTTTACTCAAAGAAAAAACAAGATCAAGGAGAAAAATTTTAAGAATCATGAAAGCCATGACTAAAACAACAATGAAAAAAGGATAGACATTATATTTTTTAGAAATATTAAAAGAAAACTGTCCAGATCTCTTAAAAACAGAGGACAAAGTAAAAATAGAAAGAATTCACTGTCACTTCCTGGAAGAAACTCACAAATGAACATTTCCAGGAACATCAGAGCCAAAACCCAGGCCTTTTAAGTCAAAGGAAAAAAATATTTCAAGCATCCAGAAAGAAGGAATTCAAAGTATTAAGGTAATACCATGATCATCCATGATTTAGCAGTCACCAATTTAAACAAGTGGAATACTTGGAATACAATATTCCAGAAGGTAAAGGATATAGACTTCTACTCAAGAATAATTTATCAAGGAAAACTAAGTATAATACTTACAGAAGAAGACATGGATCTTTAATGGAATAGAGGACTTGCAAGCCTTCCTGGTGAAAAGACCAGAGCTGCAGAGAAACTTTGAAGTGCAAACACAGAAATGAAGAGAAACATAAAAAGATAAACAAGGGTTTACTGCTTACATTCAAATATGGGAAGATGATATATGTGCCCCAACTGAAAACTGTCATCATCAAGGGTCATAGAGGGATTCTAATTAGTTAGAAGGCCTGGGAAGTATTCTGTTATATTTTAGTGATCTTTCAAAAAAAAAAATGGAGAGGAGAAAAATGCATTAGGATCAGAAGAAAAAAAAAAAGATTAAGGAATAGCAAATAAATGTCTATAAAAACAAGAAAGATGGGGTTGGTGGAGTAGCTGACACTTGCAACTTACTCTCATCTGAACTGGTCAAAGAAGGGAAAGGACATCACACATATACATTCAGAGAGAGAGAGAGTCAGAGACAGAGTGAGACCAAGATAGAGATAGAGAAAGAGATAGTTACAAAACTACATTTCACAGGGAAACAGAAGAGAAAAAAAGAAAGAGAAATTAGAGGGAAGGTAGAATAAGGATAGATTAATCCAAAGCAAAACAAACCCTAAGAATGTACAAAAAATATTTACATCTTTTTTTTTTTTTTTGTGGGTAGCAAAGAATCGGAATCTGAGGATGTGCTTATCAATTGGAAAATGGCTAATCAAATTATGGTATATGTATGTAATAGAATACTAATGTGCTATAAGAAATGATAAACAGGATGATTTCAGACACACATGGGAAGATTTGTATGAACTGATGGAAAGCAAAACAAACAAAACCAGGAAATAATTTATACAATGATACCAATATTGTAAAATCAAAAAACTTTAATCAGTATAATGACCAATCATGATTCTGGGGGTCTCACAATGAAACATATAATATATCCTGATAAAGAGATAAAAGTCCCAGAATGCAGAATAAGACACAGATATAGATATCTATATCAATTAATCTATCAGGAAAAAGAGAAAGATTCTTTTAGATAGAACCAATGCAGAAATTTGTTTTCCTTAACTATAGATGTATATTATATTTTTAGAAAATTCTTAGTTGGGGGCAAGATAAGATGGAGAGAAGGCAGATTTTTGCTGCTTGAACAAATAAAATTTAATTTAAAAATAAATCAATCCAATCTCAGGCACTTATTAGCTGTGTAACTGTATGCAACTCATTTTACCTGTCTCCTTCAGTTGCCTCAACTGTAAAAATAAGAATAATAATAGCACCCAAAGTTGTAAAATTAAAGTTAGATAATATTTGTCAAGTGTTTTAAAATCTTAAAACTTCTCTATTATTAGTTTCCAGTAGCAAAATCCAATCAACCTTAATATTCACTTTTAATTATTATCTTCTATCCCTCTAATTGGAGGGTTGAATCATAAATTCCTTAATCTCCATTTAAAGTGGAAGGACAGAACAGATATCTTACCAGAATCTCATTTCTAGCCCAAGCTCCTTGAGGGCAAGAATTTTCTTTCTTTTTTCATATTTTAGCACTTAATACTGAGTCTACCACATTGTAAATACTTAATGTTTATTTTCTAGAATTATTATTCCTACTCTGCTACCACTAAAAAAAAATACTACATAAATATTTTTGAACATATAAATATTTTTGAACATGACATTTCTGGAATATAGATCCAGTAGTAATGTAGCTGGATGAAAGGAAATGCAATTTCCTTAATAACTTGCAGGGGGTAGGGGTGGAGCATAATTCCAAGTAGCTTTTCAGAATAGCTGGACCAATCCACAGTCTACCAAAAGTACATCAATTTACTAATTTTTCTTTCAGCTCCTTTCACATTTGTCATTTTCCTTTTTGGGGGTTAACATTACCAATTTGATGAGTATGAATTAATATCTCAGAGCTGCTTTAATTTGGATTTGTCTAATTATTAGTGATTTGCAACATTTTTATAGGGCTTTGGTATAGGTTTCTTCCCTCGAGAATTGCCCATCCATATCATTTGACCACTCTAGGCAATTTTCTAAAGCAATAAGTTGTCGAGTATTAATGGAGGGAGTTTTTAGCATTGGGAGTTCTCTATACTGGTGAACTCCTAGGTGAAGACAAAATAGCAATAACAAATAAATGTTAGCAAGTATTATTAAGTAGAATCTATATTAAACCCAACTGCTTGTACTTAAAAAAAAAAATCTATAATAACATAGCATCCAGGGGCAGCTACACAGACCTAGAATCAGGAAGACTAGAGTTCAAATCCAGCCTCAGACACTTAATAGTTGGGTGCCCCTGGGTAAGCAACTTAACCTTGTTTGCCTCAGTTTCCTCATCTGTAAATTAAGTTGGAGAAGCAAATGGCAAAACATTCTAGTATCTTTGCCAAGAAACCCCCAAATGAAGCTACAAAGAATAAGACATCACTGTAAGAACTGAACAAAGGAAACATAGCATCCAAAATTTTGTGACATACCCTTTAAGAACCACTGCCTTAATATATGGTTTTCATGAAATTTTTACCTTGGGATCTATCTTATGACGAGCTTCCCTTGAATTAGCTGGGCCACTACCAACATTTACTAGAAGAAACCTTCCCAGTTTGAGGGAAATAACAAAATTTATTGTTCACTGACAAAGTCCTAGATATACCAATACCATCTCCCTATGGTAGTGTGTCAGAGGACTTTGGCTAAGAATAATTGAATGCAGGTAGGGAAGGATAGATAAATGAATGAATGAATGAATGAAAAAGGATTAAGCTTAATAGGTGCCAAGCATTTTAAAACTCTCTGAATACAAAAGCAAAACTCATTCCTTTTCTTAAGAATATCATAATAGGTGGACACATGACAGGGAGAGAATATTTCAGTGTCAACTTCATGAGTATATAATGGATACACTCTTTCCGGGAACAATGATAAAGTTGAAAGGATGGAAGGATAAACATTACTTTATATTCCAGATGTGAAAGGGTTAAAACTTCTAGGGAATGGCTTCTGATCTAGAAGGCTAAACTGCTCCTGAGTTTGTTCAGAAGATGGCAATTTGGGAAAGATTAGGAAACAGAATAAAATTTCACAGTATAGTTCTGGGAGATGAATCTTCAGTAGTTAAAAGAGGCTGTAAGCAATGGGTAATGCTGCTCTGCCCTTTTCAATTCTGTTAGGTCTAAACAACAGGAATTGGCTTAAATTAAAAACACACATTTTTTTTCTATCTCTAGGGCTAGCATTCAGGGAAGACATGTATCTTAGTAGAGAAAGGTCATCAGGAAATAATTTGCCTCCAAATCCTAATGATCCATAGCTCATTTTCAATACCTGCTTCTCATTAGAAATAACAAAATCCAGCAGCATTTTCAGATTCAGTAAAATGTCTATTTGTTGCTTGTTTTGTTTTGAAAATAGTCTGGGTTCAATAAATACAGAAAAGGCCTTTGCTAAATGTTCTCCTTCCCATCCCATATTCCCCTAACCTCCATTTTTAAAGGCCTAGTCAAATATTTAAAGGGAATCTGACCCATGTGTTTTGAATCATTTGCATTTAACTCCTCAAAACTGTTATTTTGTAAGTCAATTCTAGGGCCAAGGATCCTTGGAACTAATTTTCTCTGAACAAAGATGTAATGTTTTTTCTAAGAATAAGTGGTGGTTAAACCTCAAGAAATAATATCTGATTGAAACACAAACAGCACCCCACATCAAAAGTGACACATATAAACAGACCACCTCCCTCACCTACCCATTTTCCACATACCAGACAATTATTCCCCCTCTCCTTCCTGGCCTCTTCTCTTTCTTTTCTCTTTCCATTTTCCCCTACAAACTTAGAAGGCACAGAGCCTTGTTCTGACTTCCAAAAGGTAATATAGGGTAGGGGAAAAAGAGTTAGGAAGATCAGGGTTCAAATTCCATCTTTAAGCCTTCTAGCTATATAAATCTCTCAACTTCTCTGAACTTTACTGTTCTCACTTGTAAAATTAGGGAGATGGACTAGATAATCTCTAAGGCTTCTTTCAATTTTAAATCCATTATTTTCTGTGGACCACAACATAACATTTTCATGCTCTCTATCGATGTTTGCTTGCATTGGGTTTCCTTTCTCAGATATTTTTTGTTCATGTAGATATGATTGTTCTTGCACAGCAAGATAAGTATGGAAATATGTATACATATATTTGACTTGTCAAATATTTTAATATAATTAGCACATGGTGGACTTCCTGACATCTAGGGGAGGGGAGAGGAGTAGGGGGGAAAATTTGTAATGGAAAGCTTTGTAAGGATCAATGTTGAAGAAATACCCATACATATGTTATGTAAATAAAAAGCTTTAAAAAAAATCCATTATTTTCTAGTCCTGCAAAAATTTCCTAGTAAACCCTCATCCAATGCTAGTTTTAGGTGGAATTAGTGACAGAATTCAAAGTTTTGTTCAATATTATCCCCAGCACAGCATTGTCATTTGATCTACATTCTCAAAAAGGATCATGACATCAAGGAGGTGATACCATAACATGCAACCGAATTGAATTGAAATGAGGGAGGGCTGTGCAACATCACCAGCCTCACTTTTCACCTCCAGAGTCATCTGGGACCAATGGCCAAATATAGATAGAATGACTGAAGATGGCCCTGGATGCAGTGGGAGACCTTGGTCTTTGTAAGCTAAGTTCTTCAACAGGTCTCAATTTGACTGAGATTGTCCCAATTAAGGCTAGGTAGCAACTGAGACAAAGTATTTCCTCTTTCACCTAGTCAAAAAAAGTATTTTAAAATCACCATAAGTGATTAAGGCTAGGTAAGAAATGAGGCAGAGAATGGCTTATTTTACCTCAAAACCAAAAAATATCAATTTGGGAGGTGAAGATCCTCCTCAGGGTCTCTAGCCAAAACAGAAATAACTGCATACCATAGGAACTTTACCAAAAAAGATTTCATCTACTTCTGTGGGTTTTGTGATTTTAAGTCTTAAGATCCTCAGCAACTTGACATGATTTGACAGGTGGCTTGTTTTAAAAATGACAGACCAATAATCATAGTTTCCCAAGTCCTACAAAAACTTGAGGCTAAAAATATCTTTATTTGACAGGAAGTGTTTACAGCAGGGCTCAGCAAAATGAAAACAAGCAAACTAAATAAAAACATGTCTAGGATGCAGAGCCAAGATGGGAGAGTAAAGGCAGAGATTTGTTTGAGTTCTCCCCTAAAACCTTCCAAATACTTTTATTAATTATTCTGAACAAATTCTAAAGCAACAGAACCAACAAAAGAGGTAATAAACAATTTCCCAGCCCAAGATAATTTCGAAAGTCAGCAGGAAAAATCTGTCACATCTGTCCTGGAATACAGGACAGCACAGCCAGAACCCCAGAAAAACCAAGTCTTTCTGAAAGTCATGATCAAGACAAAGAGTCTAGACATCATCTTTCAAGAATTATCAAGGAAAACTGCTTTGATATTCTAGCACCAAAGATTTAAATAGAAATTAAAAGTCTACATGGCTAAAAAGAGAACCCAAAATGAAAACTCTCAGGAATATTATAGCTAGATTCTAGACCTTCCAGATCAAGGAGGAAATATTGCAAGCAGCCAAAAAGAAACAATTCAAATTTAGTGAAGCCATAGTTAGGATAACACAAGATTAGAAGCTTCAACATCAAAGATTAGAGGGCTTGGAATATGATATTCCAGAGGGCAAAAAACCCAGGATTATAATCAAGAATTGCCTACCCCCAGAAAATCAGTATAACTAAGGGAATATCTATCAATTGGAGAATGGCTGAACAAGTTGTCGTCTTATGATTATGATGGAATGCTACTGTGCTTTAAAAAATGATGAGTAGGATGCTCTCAGAAAAAACATGGGAAGATTTACATGAATTGATGCAAAATAAAATGAGCAGAACCAGAATAACATTATATACAATTGTATACAATGAAACAGCAATATTATATGATGAACAACTCAGTTATTCTCAGCAATACAATGATCCAAGATAATTCTGTAAATAAAAGGTAATGTCCATCTCCAGACAGAGAACTGGTAGAAGCTGAATTCAAATAAAGATGCTTTACTTTATTTATTTTTCTTATACGTTTTTTCTCTGTTTTCTTTCACAGAATGATTTCCATAGAAATATATTTTGCATGACTATACATGTATAACTTATGTCAAATTGCTTGCTTTCTCAATGTGGGGGGGAGAGAAAGACTTTGGAACTCAAAATTTGAAACAAAAAAATTTAAATTGTATTTACTTGTAATTGGGAAAAAACAAATATTAAATAAAAAAAAGAAATATGTATATCAAATTAACAGATTCCACCATGTTTAGCTGTTACCATATTAAGTGTGAAATGATCTTTTTTTGAGGCTCTCTTAGATAGCATTTCTACATGCTTGAGATATAATCATTGAGTTGGTGAAGATTAGAAAGGCTCTTAAGAAACCACAGACCTTCTCCCAGGAAGATAATTTTGGGTTAGGACTGTGTCTCAAGCACAAATGTCTCTAAGGAACCTGTTTCTAATTCAGAGAAAAACCCTTAGGCCTCAGCCAACCTCAGAAGCCTCTAGACTTTGGTCTAGTACAAGCATCCCTTCCAAGTACAAGCATGACCTTCAGAAATAGATCTCATATCCTTCCTTAACTGCTCTCCTGAGTCCCAGGCATAAGAGTGGAGATTCATCATCAGACAGTATCAAAATCTAGGGATAAAGTGGAATTTCAATGTTTTAGCTCAATATATAGACAAAACTTGAGAATTTGCATAGTGGGGAAAAGTTCTTAATGAAATTCATAATCCTATTCCCTGCTTTTTATTCTCTATTTAAAAAAAAGTTAAAGATTTTTCATTTCCTGACCAAATACATTTGTTTAAAGTTCCTTGCCTTGAGTGACTATAAAACTACCTGTGATAACCAATCAAATGTGCCTTGGAGAGAGTACATCTGGCGCCTTGTGTTCAGTTATGGCTACCACATTGCAGGAAATTCAGTGCTAAATTGGAGCTTGTGTAAAGGACACAGGAGGGTAATTTTGCCATCTTGTATTGGTCAGAATAACTGGAGAGATTTAGCCTGGAGAATAAAACACTTAGGAAAGGAGATGAAATTAAATAAATGAAGGGTTGTCCTATAGAAAAAAGATTAAACTGGTTTTATTTGTCCTTGGACAGAATTAGGAGTGATCGAGGAAAGATGCAGAGATAGATTTAAGCTTGCTGTAAGGGAAAATATCCTAACAACTAGAACAATGGGCTGTTTCAAGAGATAGTGAAATTCCTTTTTCCCAGGAGTGGCAAAAGTAGGATGACTACTTCTCAGGGACCACACAGAGATACAGGTTGGCCAAGGTGAATTCTGGTGTCCCTTCCAACCCTGAGAGTCTGATTCAAATGTGACAATAGAATAAAAAAGGCAAACTCAAAAGGCCTCAAAATACCCCTGTTGTGAAAAGTCCCCATTCCAGGACTCATCTAGAAGCTCCAAGCCAAATCAGATAAGGAGCCAAAACCCAGAAATGTTTTTTTGAGAACCTTTCTTCTCCGCCTTTGCTGGCCCCCTGCCACTTTGTTCTGTCATTAAATGAATTTCAGAGTTGTATAAAGCATTTGAATTGGCTGCCTTGGAGATTGTCTTCTTTAACATTTTGAGGTTTAGAGAATTCAAACCCAGAATGTTTCTTGCCTGTATATGCAACCTACTCTCTTGCAGACAGGGTCTCAGAAGCCTTGAGAAGCAAGAAATAGCCCAAAGCCTCTATTCTGAAGCACCCATCCTCTATCCCATAATGACTAAGTTCACTATGCCTGATTTAAATATGAGGCAAGGAGTCAGTGTTCTTCTCCATACAAACTACATCCTAAGTACTGAATTTTGCTTTGGACACCATTTTATTTTCATCATGAAACACATTGCTTTTAATCTCGTGATCTATTGTGTATAAGCATTTAAACATTAATGCTTTAAACAGCATAAATAAATTTCATTTCAAAAAAAAGGAGAAGGTATCTAGGAGAGTATTTTGAAGAAAAACTATAAAATATAAAGACTTGTCAAAGAAACCAGCCTGGAGAAGAGAAGACTCAGTATGGAAGACATGATGGACATATTCAGTAATTGAAGGGTTATCATATAAGAGAAAGATTAGACTATCTGCTTGGTCCTAGAGGATAAAAATAAATGTCATCTGAGATTCTTTTGGATCTAGTGGTTCTATGATTCTATGCATTTAACATTCATTTATTGAACAAACAGTTATTAAACACCTATTGATTGTCTGCAGGACACTTGACTAGTTGCTGGAAGAGATACAAAGTTCAGAAAAAATGTTCCCTGCCAATTCCCAATTATTACACAAAATATATGGGAACGATAATAAAAAGGAGGATTAAAAGATAAGTGATGAGAGTAGCGTGAAAGATACAATAATAATAAATAACTCATGGTTAGAATGTACTTGCTCCTGACTTCCTATTTTAGACCTCCCAATTTCCATTCAACAACTTTGGTGATCAGGCATTTGCTGATTCTCCAACTACTGTTTTCTCCCAATTATCTCATAATTGTTTTCTAATATTTTGATTTGAGGTGAGCCTTGAAGGAAGGAAATTATTTGAACATATATTGAAAGTGTTTCAAGAAAGTGGAATGATATGGGTGAAAAATAGAAGTCAAAATGAGTAATTTCTAGGACAATAAAAACATGAAGCTCTTTAGATGGAAGTACACAGGCTTGTCTCTCAATGAATCCTCTCACTTTTCTCTTTCTTCAATCATTCCTTTGCTCTTTTCACTTGACTGCCTTAAGTTAGAACTGAAGGCTTTTAAAAATTATTTGTAATCTTTAGAGTTCTTAATTTTAAAAATGAATGAGTACAATGGTTTATATGTATATATATTTTTTACATAAAAATGTTTTTATATTTAAGTTTATATTATATATTGGAGACAGCTGGTGACTCAGTGGATAGAGCATTGGCATAGAGATTCATGAAAATCTGAGTTTAAATCTGGCTTTAGACACTTATTAGTTGTGCAAGTCATTTAATCGTGTTTGAATCCAGGTTTCCTGACTTCCAATCCAATCCTCTTTGAACTCTCAGCTTCAAATGCAGATTGTCCAACTCCCAATCCAATGCATTTTCCACAGTACCACACTGTATTTATAGCTAATAGGAACCTTAGACAGTATCCAGGTCAATGGAAGGCCAGGGAACCTAACAGATTTGCCCAGTGCCATAGAACTATAGGCGTTGTCAAATTCTATCTACCCCTCATTTCATAGATGAGGAAATAAGTCCAGAGAGATACCAGGATTTGCCCATAAACAGAGTCAGAATTTGTAAACAGGTTCCCTGCCTCGAAAATCCAGCACTTTTAAGAGCCAGTATTCAAACCTACAAATCCAGTCTCTTTCTAGTCTGAAGTCAGAGGGAGGAGTATCCAATTGAGTTCCAGGCTGAATCTCTTAAACTACTGACAGTGGTAGGAGGCTCTTGTTTAAAAGAATGTGAGAAAGTAGCAATTAGCAAGGAGTGCCAGCATTCAGAGGCCTATACCTCATTTTACCAACCTGAGAAATTCTCTTTCCTTCAAACCAGAACAAAATAGTTTTCAATTAGGTCAGAAGGAGATAACAGCCTCCCCTTATAGTTAGAAGTGACCACAATTTTAGAACATATGTTTACAGAGATTGGTCTTTTTTTTTTTTCTTCCTTGAGAATCATACTTTCTGGAGGGGATAGCAGGCTAGGTGGAGTCATTTTTCAAGGCTGGAGAAACTGTTCTGACAATGTTTGATGTGGGAAATTCCACTCCCAGTTAGGAAACTCTAAATAATTAGATAAAGTCAGTACATCTCAGGAGAAAGGAGCACGTCAGAATTCCAGAAGACAGACAAAATAGTAGCTGATGATACATTAAAAAGATTATGGAGGGAAGAAAATTAGAGGAAGTCTTTGGATCTTTTTTTTTCCTCTTTTAAACCCCAAAGAACTACTTAGGATCAATACCTGAGATGACCAATTGGAGCTGGGGTGGGGAGAGCAGAATGGGGGTGTCCCAGGGTAGTAGGAAAATGATGGTATTAGCAAGGAATGAGGATCATTTCCTAGTCCTTGTACATTCATGATATACATATTCATATAAATATGGTTCACATGTCATTTTCAAAATAGTCTCTGAAGTTGGATGTTAGGTACAAAGGGCAGAGGCTTAAAGAATTATGGGTTTAAGTGCAGAGGTTTAAGTTTTTAGTACTATATAAAGGTCACTGTGCAAAGCACTGGGAATATGAAGAAAGGTAAAAACACAGTCCTTGTCCTCAAAAGTTTACCTTTTAATAGGGAAAACAACAATCAAGTAATGGGATACATATGGGTTATATAACGAGTAAATGGAATATAATTTCCCAGTGAAGACAGTAGAGTTTGGGGGAACAGGGGTAGGAACAGGACTGGGAAGGCTTCCAGCTAAAATAGGATTTGAGTTGAGCTAAATCTTGAAAAAAACCAGGGAAGCTAGGAGGTGAGCTTCCTTATTAGTATACAAGAGCAGACAAAAGAATCTCAGCATTTTACTGTTCTAAGGAGAACAAATGTAAATTCTGAGGCCTCAGGAAGGGATCTGGGAGGCCCTCGGCATTCTTAGAATTGTTAGATAATAGATTTAGACCAGAAGAGACCTCTAAGGTCTTTTAGTCCAATCCCTTTGTTTTGTAGATAAGGAAACTGAATGTAAAGGTTCCTTCAATCTCTCTGGTTCCAAGGGATAGACTCAAAACCCACTCAAAAATCACTCAAAGTCAAGCCTACTCTCCAATACTTCACAAAATTTGTTTTTGTTGTATTTACTAATCTTCAACTTTGAACCCAGGAATATATGAGGAAATAGAGATACAAAGACAAAAACAAAACAATTGCAGGCACCAAAGAACTTCATTTCTCTTGCCCTGTATCCTCAAATGCTCCAAAAGTTCTGGGTCAGATGGGAAGGAGATGAATAGGGTGCCTTTTGGATTTTAATAATAATAATAATAAGTAATATTTATATAACATTTTTATTTTACAAAAGTCTATACATTCACTATCTCATTTGGTCCCAACAACAGCCCTCTTGAGTAG
>JAJPUD010004746.1:11686-24951 GCA_023553655.1 Myrmecobius fasciatus | reverse complement strand
ATCTGCTACACCACCAAACTGCCAAGAAAGGAAGGGAGGCAGACAGACTGGAAGACAAGGAAGAAAGGAAGGAAGTAGGAAGAAAAAGAGAAGGATAGAAGGGACAAACATAAGTAGCATCCACTATGTGTTGGGCATTTGATCACCATAGTCTTGTAAGGCAGGTGCTGTTTTCATCCCTGTTGAATAAACACATAATTAAATAAACCAAGTGAGGAAATTAATCAGAAAGAAACCAAGGGACTTACCAGGGTCACACAGCTAGTAAGTTGCATTTGAAATCAGGTCCTTCCTGACTTTGGACTCCATATTCTATCCATTGAACTACCTAGCTGCCTCTTGATAATATCATTTTACATGAATACCAATAATTGACATTTATACAGAGCTTTACCTAGTATATCTCATTAATTACAGGCTGCAGGTCCATGTCTCAATTTATAGGGACACAGAAAGAGGAATACCCTATTAATCTCAGCAGAGTCTTTGAGAGAATGAGAGCTGCTCTATAGAAGAACTTACATGGTAAGAGAAACTTTTTCCTAAAGGATCTTATTTCTGAGTTAAAGCCCTCCTCCTTGCTTCTCCCCATATGCTCTCAATTGGTTACTGCTTTCCTTTTTCCCTTTTTTTCCTCATTCCCTCACTTCCCATCTTCCCAATATTTTCATCACATTTTTCCTTATTTCTCCTATTTCTCTGTTTCCATCATGAAGATACTACCATATTATAATTAATGCCTGTGAAGCACCCACTGTACCAAGTTTTCAAAACCAATTTTCTTTTCCTACAAGAAACTCCAATCGTTTTACAGATTTAATCTCACTCATGACTCAGCCAGAGGTCAGATAATTATCATCAGCATCATTTCCTAGAAGCCAAAAGGAATGTACAATTCCAAATTGTCTACTCTGTGTTTGGACATCATTCATTATCAATGTTCCTACTAATGGATTAGTGAGTAACTCTGTCATGAACTGCATGTAAAGGGAAAAACTTCCACATATGACAAATGTGCACTATTACTAGTCTCCATGTAAAAAAGACATAGGACTACGGTGATTTCTCTTCCTAATGTAGGAGATGATTTTTTTTGTTGTTGCTGTTTCCATTTTATTTCTTTCTGAGTGGGATAAAGTGAGGTCACCAAGGTCAATCCACCTCAAGCAGGAGTATGCTATTGCTAATTCTAAGCAATTTATATTTTTAATTTTCAGTGCAAAATATTTGCACCTCAAAACTTCTATATATGTGTATATTATACACAACCATATATAATATATAGAGAAGAGTTTTTGTTTATATCTATTGATAAATAAGTGTGCATACACACACACACATATACTTTATCAGGGCTTAATTTATTGTTTTGTAGATTTCTAGATTTAAGATGGTGTGAATATCATTCAGTCATATCCAATTCTTTGTACTCCTTTTTGGGGTTCTCTTGGCACAGATACTAGAATGGTTTGCCATTTCCTTCTCCAGCTCATTTTACAGATGAGGAAACTGAGGCAAATAGGGTTAAGTGACTTGCCCATGGTCATATTCTAGCAAGTGCCTGAGGCCAAATTTCAAACTCAGGTCCTGTTGACTCTAGGCCTGGTGCTCATTCATAACTAACCAGGCTTATTGCTCAGTTTCAAAAGTCTACTTTGCAGGCTTACTTGCTATTTCTACAACCCATTTTCCACCTCTGTCCCTTTGCATTGCCCATGCCCCAAATGCTATGCCCCTTCATATTTGCCTTTTAATTTCTTTAATTTCCTCTAAGACTCAACTTGAATCCTACCTTCTACAAGAGACTTTTCTTGGTTCTAGTTATTCCACTCAGAGATTACTTTCTATGTAATCAATAGATATATAGATGGATAATTAGACAGATAATGTTAACATAGATAATGATTAATAATGAGTGATTATAGATAATGCTCATTGGTGTTTTTCTAAGTAAATATGTAGCCTTCAGGTATCTATTTCTATTTGAGTTTGATACTACTGTTATGAGTAAATAGTTATTTATTATAGATAGATATTATATATATATGTATCATATTTGTTTTGTGTGATACATGTCATATATATGTGATGTATATTTATATATCTGTAATATTTATCTACATCTAACATGATTGGCTGTTGTTCTTCACGTCAGAGAGGACCAAAGTAACATCATTACTTTAGATCAAGTTACAATGTCCAATTGTAGTGATCAGACCAATATGAGCTCAGAATGCTTTGCCATGTCTGGCACAAATAGTCCATGTGAACATTTGGAGTAGATTCTCTAATTTTGTGCATTTTGTATTTCTTCTGAGCTAATTCAGTTCTGCAGAAGCTTCTCTGTTGAGGGCACACCATGTTGGGCAGTTTTGTGCTAATGTTTCCCATGTTGTACAATCAGTTCTATCATTCTTCCATTGCTGTATTTTCTGGCTACTGCCATGAATTACCCTATGTGAATTCTCCATAAAACAGTCCTTTTGACCACAATACATTTGACATCTGAATAATTTGGCCAGCCTAATAGAGTTGTACAGTAGAGTCTGAATCCTTGGCAATTTAGTTCAAGAAAGAATCTCAATGTTTGGCATCTTATTCTGTCAGGTGATCTTCAGAATCTAATACAATATATACCATATATGATTATAGTTATTAGAATATATTTTTGAATAATACAGTTAAATGTATCAATTTAATAATTTAACTCAATAACTTACTTGTTTAATAATTTGATTGATTTAACCATTCAAAAAGCAAGTTCAGAGAGCCTAAGAAGGATCTGACCTAGAGGAAGTTCTCCAGCATGCTCAATGGATCCTTTGTAAGAAGGAGCTAGATATAGAAATGTGACATGGTTTAGTTTATGTGGAGTTGGCCTTGGCTTCAACAAGACCTGGGCCAAAGTTCTGCCTCTGACACATTCTGACTGTTTGACTCTGGACAAATCACTCAAACTCTTGGTGTTCCACAAAACCCTTTAAAGTGCAAGTATTCAAGGAGGTGCCAATCTGTACTAGAAATTTCACCAAGAAATCACAGGGAAGGGGAGGAAATGAACTAATATCACTTAGGATGAGAAGGCATGAATGAACTATGGCCTCCTTGGGAGTCCTCAAAGGATAGGGCACTGGGTCTGGAGTCAGGAAAACCTGAGTTCAAATTCAGACACTTACTAGCTGTGTGATTCTCTGCAAGTCAGTTAAATAACTCTGTTTGCCTCAGTTTTCTCATCTGTAAAATGATCTGGAGAAAGAAATGGCAAACCACTCCAGTATTTTTGTCAAGAAAACCCCAAATGGGATCCCAAAGGGTCAGACACACTGAAAATGACTGAAGAACAACAGAAAACAGTAATACTCTAATAGTTTCACTTCAGTCTAACTATAATCCTCATGCTATCTAAATATTACCCTTCCCTGTTGGCATTCATATTTAGACTTGTTTCTGAAATGCTATTAGCAATGTTCCATTCATCCAACTGCTGCTCCTCCCTAAACCACAGTGTTTATTGCCACCCCATCAAATTACAGATACCTGTGAAGAATTATTTCCTGGAATTTCAATTCAAGGTTACAAAAGAAAAGGCATGGAAGGAATTTAATGGAATCTAGTTCAAGCAAGTGAATATCTATAATTTGAAAACTTTGCATCTTGTAAAATTTAAAGCATTATTAAAATGTTGACTATTGATAATTATTATTAACATTATCATATATTTGTATGATAGAATCATAGACTATTAGATCAAGAAGGAACCCTAAAAATTATTTAGTCTCATTTCACAAATGAAAAGACTGAAACCCAACATGTGTTTTTTTTTTTTTAATGAGTTGTTTTTATCCCCTTTTATCAAAAGGCAGAATAATATTTTTTTAAGTGTACTGGATTTAGAACCAGAAGATACTAATCACTACTTATTAGCTCTCTTTTTTAGAAAATAAGACTTTGTACTAATTATTTTATCTCTAAATCCCTTCTCGTTCTAACATTCTATTAGTTCAAAGACAAAGAAAGGTTAAGTGATTTTTGCGAGATCATAGGATACTAGATTGAGAACTGGAAGAGACTTCAGAGATCATCAAAATAGTACAAACTTGTCATTCTACAAATAAGGAAACTGACACCCAAAGAGATAAAGTATCTAGCCAAAGATTCTACAGCTAGTAAGTGGAAAGACTTCTAACTCCAAATCTAATACCCTTTGCACTTTGCCACAACATCCTTCAATTAGTAGAGAGACCTAAATCTAGAATCCAGGTCTTCTGATGCTGTTTGATAATCATCACATTTTCATTATGTGCTATATTAAATTATGTGATACTATATGAAGATTGTGTTATTGATTAGTGTCCTTCCTTTGTCAGACTTTCTATTAACCTCAGGACTCACAATTTATTTTTTTCTTCTAAGTGTGAGGTTAATTAATCTCATAATATTGGGATGTTGGATTCCTAGATGGGTGATGATATTCTGTTGTGCTCCGTGTTTACAAAGAGACCACTAAAAGATGTCAACATATGTGATGCTATGCAACAAAGCCAAAACAACAATAACAATAATATTGTGATCTAATCTAAAGCAGATGGCAACAGACAAAGATGCTATAAAGGTTAATTATTGTTTATACTTCCCTTTGAAGATAAGTATCTTTAAATTGGGTGCTAATTATGGTTAATGAAAACACAGTAGGAGCAAAAAAGAATAAATGGAATATCGGAGAAGTAGTTGGTAAATATTCTTTGGTGAGATTAGAGAAACAATTTCACCCTAGGCTTCTGGAGTGGTGGTCAAAGAGATTCCAGGGGCTAACAAAACACATTTTTCAACCTGTGTAACTTGAGTTCTCCCCATCCTTACTTGTTCAATTTAAAATGATCATCTCTTGCTTGACATGCTGCCTGAAATTCTGCTAATTCAAAATTCACCTATTGTGTACAGAGAATTGTACTAGGCTTTGAGATCTATGAAGCTTAGTTAAGCTTCTTGTCTTCATGGAGCTATGGAAATAGGAGTTTGGAGGAGGGATGTGGCAGGAATCATTGGATATTAAGGTTTAGAATAGACGAAACTGGAAAGATCATCTGTTCTTTTTAGTGTGGGCACTTTTTAAAAATAATTTGGTAAATTATTTCAATATAACTGGCTACCTTGCAATCCTGTGTATATTACTTTGTGTGTATTAAAATTTTCAAATTAGCCATATTTCAACAAAAAAGCTAGAAAGATATAGTGATAAAAGTATGCTTTATCTGCATTCAGGCTGTCAGTTCTCTTTTTTGGAGGTGAATAGCATTTTTTTCATCATGAGTCGAAGGAAAGAGGTAAGTTATCCACAATCCTTCATACAATATTAGTCTTGCTGTGCACAATTTTCTGGCTCTTCTCTCTTTAATCTGCATCAGTTCATGTAAGTCTTTCCAGGTTTTTCTGAAACCATTCTGCTTGTCATTTTTAATGTTTTATCCATTTAAAAATATTCTTCTGGGAAAGGGCCCATGGATTTCACCAGACTGACAAAGGGTTCTATGATACAAAAATATTAAGACTCTTCCTGTCTAGATTCATTTTACAGATGACAAAGATGGTGCAGTGAATAGAGTGCTGGGTCTGTAATCAGAAAGACCTGAGTCCAATGAGTTTAAATCTGGCCTCACACACTTACTAGCTATATAACTCTGGGCAAGTCACTTAGCCTCTATTTGCCTCAATTCTTTCATCTGTAAAATGAGAATGATAATAGCATCTACCTCCCAGGATTATCGTGAGAACCAAATGGGATAATAGTTGTTAAAGCACTTAGCACAGTTCCTGGTACACAGTAAATACCATACAAATGTTAGCTATTAGTAACTATTAATAGTATTAATAGTAGCTATTAAATATCATTGTTAATTATTGTTCCTATTAATAATAATAGTAATACTTTTAAGATTTGCAGAGCATGCAAATATGTCTCAATTGATCCTCACACCAACTCTAAGAGGTTAGTACTTTTATTATCCTCATGATAATGACAATGATCTCCTAGTTCTGCTGATTTCACTCAGCATCAGTTCATGCAAGTCTCTCCAGGCCTCTCTAAAATCATCCTGCCGGTCGTTTCTTACAGAACAATAATATTCCATGACATTCATATACCATAATTTATTCATCCATTCTCCAATTGATGGGCATCCATTCATTTTCCAGTTTCTAGCCACTACAAAGAGGGCTGCCACAAACATTCTTGCACATGTGGGGCCCTTTCCTATCTCTTTGGGATATAAGCCCGATAGAAACACTGCTGGGTTGAAGGGTATGCACAGTTTGATAACTTTTTGAGCATAGTTCCAAATTGCTCTCCATAATGGCTGGATCTGTTCTCAGTTCCACCAACAATGTATCAGTGTCTCAGTTTTCCCACATCCCCTCCAACATTTGTCATTATCTTTTCCTGTCATCTTAGCCAATCTGACAGATGTGTAATAGTATCTCAGAGTTGTCTTAATTTGCATTTTTCTGATAAATAGCGATTTGGAGCACCTTTTCATGACTAGAACTAGTTTTAATTTCATCATGTGAAAATTGTCTGTTCATATCCTTTGACTATTTATCGGTTGGAGAGTGGCTTGAATTCTTATAAATATGAGACAATTCTTTATAAATTTTAGAAATGAGGCCTTTATCAGAACCCTTAAATGTAAAATGATTTCCCAATTTGATGCTTCCCTCTTAATCTTGTATGCATTAGTTTTGTTTGTACAAAAACTTTTTAACTTAATATAATCAAAATTACTTATCTAGTGTTCTATTAAAAGTTCCAGTTCTTCTTTGGACACAAATTCCTTCCTTCTTCACAGGTCTGAGAGGTAAACTATCCTATGTTCCTTTAATTTGCTTATAATATCACTCTTTATATCTAAATCATGAATCCATTTAGATCTTATCTTGGTATGTGGTGTTAGGTGTGGGTCAAGCTTTAATTTCTTCCATACTAGTTTCCAATTTTCCCAGAAGTTTTTGTCGAATAGTGAGTACTTATCCCCAAAACTGGGGTCTTTGGGTTTATCAAACACTAGACTGCTATAGTTATCCTATTCCACTGAATGACTACTCTATTTCTTAGCCAGTACCAAATGGTTTTGATGACCACTGCTTTATAATATAGTTTTAGATCTGGTACAGCAAGGCCACCCTCATCAGCCTTTTTTTTTTTTTTTCATTAATTCCCTTGAAATTCTTGGCCTTTTGTTCTTCCAAATGAACTTTGCTACTATTTTTTCTAGATCTGTAAAATAATTTCTTGGAAATTTGATTGGTATGGCACTAAATAAGTAAATTAGTTTGGGTAGTATTGTCATTTTTATTATATTTGCTCAGCCTACCCATGAGCACTTGATGTTTTTCCAACTAATTAGGTCTGACTTTATTTGTGTGGAAAGTGTTTTGTAGTTTAAATTCATATAGTTCATGACTGTTCCTTGGCAGATAGATTCTCAAATATTTTATACTATCAACAGTTATTTTGAATGGAATTTCTTTTTGTATCTCTTGCTGCTGAACTTTGTTGGTAATATATAAAAATGCTGATGATATATGTGAATTTATTTTGTATCCTGCAACTTTGCTAAAGTTGTGAATTGTTTCTAGAAGTTTTTTAGTTGAGTCTCTAGGGTTCTCTGAGTATACCATCATGTCATCTGCAAAGAATGATAATTTGGTGAGAAGGGTTATTTTAGATAATGGAATATTACCTTGGGAATTCAGGCCTGTGTTCATAGGATTGAGGACTAAAGAGAATTTAAAATTCAATTAAACCTAGATTTAGAGCTGCAAGGTACCTTAGAAGATATCTAATCCAAACCCCTCACTTTATAGATGAAGAAAGTGAGCCTTGAAAAAGATAATTAACTTGCTGAGATTCATAGAGATGGTAAGGTCAGAGTTAGGTTTTGAACCCAAGTCTTCCTGACTGCAGGTTCTGCCTTCTAGGGCAATCCATTGGACTTTGCCTCTTTTGCATAATATGATATCAAAAGTGTGGTTAAATGGGAGCTAGGTTGTTGTTAATTATCCTTTGTCCACCAAGAAGACCATGACATCAGTGAGGTGATGCCATGACATACAAGTAAATTGGATTTAAGGGAGGGTAGACTGCAAGATCATCAGCACTTTCTCTTCCAGAGACATCTGGGTTATGGTAGCAAAATATAGATCAGGAGTTAGCCACTCAATGAGAGATTAAACACACACACACACACACACACACACAATTTAAACAGCCTTTCTTGCCTAGGTAATTTTAATTCAATTCAAAATGATAAACATCTATTAAGAACCTGGGCAATACCCTGTGTTGGGTGCTGAATATATGAAGACAAAAAGAATCCTAGATCTCTCTAGGAATTTACATTTCTTCTTCCTCTAAAGTCTTCTTATTTTAAACATTGTAAAATTGTAAAACTACCTCACCCTATCACCAACCATATCTTTAATTTCAAATGAATAATTACAATAATTACTGTTTAAAATAGCAAAAAAAAAATTTGAACTTATTCGGGGATAAGGGATAGAATTGAAAGGTTAGAGGAGTAAGGAAGAGGTATTTCAACAGTAGCAAAATCCAAAACTGATTAAACAATAATTAGAAGATTTTTAAATGATAAAAGTCTGATCAGATAATCTGGGAGACTCATGTCAAGTCTTTTTTAACCATGGAACTGCCAACTTCCTAAAGACAGTGTCAAATGGCTTGTGTAGCAAAAAGAATATATGTGTATATATATTCCATATTCCATGTTTTTATATGGACTTGTAGCCAGAAGATCTAGGTTCAAGTAATTGTTCTATCATACATTAATTAGCTTTGTAACCATATGCAGATCATCTAATCCAAAACTTTTTAAACTGTGTGTCACAATCCCATGTGAGCTCATGTAACTAAATGTGGGGGTTGCAAGAAATTTGGCAACAGTAAAAGATTTCTGAATGCACAACAAAAAATTAATTCAAAATCAAATAGGTAATGAATCTGGGGTATTTCTAATAGCATTTGCCATAATGAATTGTGCAGCTCAGATTCAAGACTATTGCATGTTATAAATTGCAGTGGAAAAATCTCTTGCTTAATTTGTTTGTTTTTTTTTTTTTAATTTGACCTTTCCTGATGCAAGGTTAATTATCATCAACTTCAACTACTTTCACTGTTTTGCTTAATTTGTAATGATCTAATCTACCTAATCTTCATCTTCCTCATTGATAAAATGAGGATATAATATATTGACTACCAATATCAATCACAAGGATATTATAGGAACCAAATTAATTAACATATATAATTTTTTTTTTTTACAATGATGTACAAATGTCAGCTCTTCATATTACTGAACATTAGCTGTCCAGGGTCATCCCAAATGTTTTGCAATTTAAGAATGTTTCACAAAATAATAGTACATATACAACATATATACAAAATAATAAAAGCATATATACAGCAATAGGCCATTATTATGACACATTTTAATTCATTCAGTAGAAAGTCCAAGACCTAAATTGAGACATCTAGAAGTAGAAACAATAAGAAATGGATACAATTGAGTACAATGGTCTTCAGGCTATTTGAAAGAGATTGATCTGAAAGTTCCTGCCCTCAATTCTAGAAAATAAAAATTCAAAGGGCAATTGGGTGGCCCAGTGGATCGAGTAACAGCCCTGGAGTCAGGTGGACTAGAGTCAAATGTGACCTCAGACACATTCTACCACTGTGATCCTCAGAAAATCACATAACCCCTTTGCCTTCCTTACAAAGAAAAAGAAAAGAAAATTTCACCAGTTTTCCTTTTCTCTCCCTAAACTAATGTCAGAGGTCCTGTCTCCCTGCATAAGGAGAATAGCCAATGCAAGCAATATTGTAGGTTGTTTAGGGAAAGAGTGATCTCTCACTCAAATCTCTGATTGGTCTCTGATGTCACAAGAGGGAATCTGTGAGGTTTTGTCTTGTGGGCCATGATTTTATAAGGATAAGGCAAAAAAGTTTCCAGAATAAAGTATCGAAATTTTCAGAAAAGGGAAGATCAGAAGAGAAGCAGGTCCAGCAACTCAGCTGCCATAAGCAGGTCTTATGGATCTCAAAGAGGCACATCACTTTAGCAGGTGACCAAATCTGATGCTAAAATTAATCATTTAATCTTCAAGTATTTGAAGGATTATCATTCTGAAGAAGGATTAGCCTTGTTCTGGCTGATCCCAGAGAGTCAGATTATATTAGAGTAATAGGTTGCAGAGAACCAGGTTTAGGCTTGATGTTATGAAAATCTTCGTAATTTTTAATGGAATTCAAAATTGGAAGATATTGCTTCAGGAAGTATTCACTATAAATTTTCAAGCAGAACCTAGATGAATTGTTGGAGATTCTACAAAGCATGTCTAAGGCCCTTTCTGAGTGAGGTTCTGTCACTTCCATGATTTTCACTGAAGTTCAAACTTTAACAGCAAATAAAGTGCTGGAATTGGAATCAGGAAGAGTTCACTTTAGACATTCACTAGCTGTGTGACTCCGGGCAAGTCACTTAGCCTCTGGTTATCTCAGTTTCTTCATCTATGAAATGGGGATAATAATGGCACCTTCCCTGTACCTTCCACCCTCTTGATTTATATAAGGATCAAATAAGAAAAGATTTGTAAGGCACTTTGCAATTTTTCAAGAAATATGTAAATACTAGCTATTACACATATAATTTAACATTATATATATATTATTATGATATATATTATATATGTGTGACCCCAGGAAAGTCACTTAACTATTTGCCTTAATTCCTCATCTGAAAATGAGCTAGAGTAGAAATGGCAAACCATTCCAATATCTTTGTCAAGAACCCTAAACAGGGGGCAGCTAGGTGGCACAGTGGATAAAGCACCAGCCCTAAAGTCAGGAAGACCTGAGTTCAAATCTGGTTTCAGACACTTAATATTTCTTAGCTGTGTGACCTTAGGCAAGTCACTTAACCCCAATTGCCTCAGGGGGAAAAAAAAACCTGAACAGATCATGGAAAGACATAACTGAAAAAGGACTAGACATAGTTATAATTATTATAATTATCAGTTATAGTAATAGGAAGTAGAAGTAGTAGTAGTGATGGTAGTAGTGGTAGTTATAGCAGGAGGAGAAAGAAGAGGGGGAGGAAGAGGGATATTTACTGAGAAGATATAGCAAAAACAGAACTATAAACATTTTACCCAAATGCACAGGAGCATGCTCTCCCCTATACTACCTCAGCCTATAGAGGAGATGGGGAGAGTGAGTTCAGATATCATAAAGTTTCTCCATAGCATTAATGAATGATGGTGATGATGGTTATAAAATAGTAGAAGTGGGAGGAGGAGTTTTGAGAGATGAATAAATTGGGAGATTGATTAAAATAGAGTCTAACTCTTTCATTTTAATCCTCAAACATTATTTGGAAATGACTTTTTTCTATTCCCAATCGCATCATTCTAACCCCTGCTCTTTAATACATAATTGGGCTATTAAATACAATAGTTTCCTATCTGGAAATATACTGTAGAAATAAATTTATACTATAGGTTAGGAGCTGAAACAACTTCCTCTGCCCCCATGTATCACTAAGAGTGGAAAAGTGATTAATACTTAAACCCAAAGTGAAGTAAATACTGTAGAGGAAACAGCATTTGGCCAAAATCAAGTTCAGGCTGAGATTCCATCAAATATGATCCTAAGTCTAGATCTAAGGGCATCTTAAAATTTTTCCACTCATGACCTGAGAAATTTTTTGTCTGAGAAATTTTTACACTACCCTAGATAGATAGGTATATAAAATAGGTTTTAAATCAAACATCTACTGATAATACATCATAATTTCACAATCCCCATATTTAGTTATGACCCACAGTTTAAGAAGCTTTGCTCTGGAGTTTCTTTTGAGCTATGTAACCTCCTGAAGGAACATGTTCCTTAGCTCTAACAGGAGTTCATCCTGGGTGAAGAAAATGCTTAATAATATCAATTTCAGTCTCAGGATTTGGAGTACTTCAGAGTGATAATGTCATAGCTGAAAGAGACCTTTGAGGTCATCTAAGATGATCCTTCCTCCCTTTACAGATGGATAAATTGAAGCTCAGAGAAATCAATTGGTTTATTTAGAATAACAGTAAGGGTCAGAGGAGAGATTTTGAACTCAAGTTTTCCAGGTTCTAAGACCAGCATTCTAACCACTATCCCATAAAAATGCAAAGCAGCTGTGACTACATAAGAACATCTTGAAATAATTGACTTCTTTTTTTTCCTATCCATATATATATCTGTAAATAAAACTTTGCAAGCAAACTATAAGTATGGTCCATTTGTCAGACCATGAGAATCCTTTGAACTGAGTGGCTTTTACTGACACATATGATCTTTCCCTCTTCTGGGTTCTGCCCTAACCTATCTCTCTCACAAATGCTGCCAGATTTATTTTCCTAAAATAGCACTTTTCACAATCATTGTGACAATCATCACTCCCACCAAAAAACTCTTTCAAATGTTTCTCATTGCCTATCAGATAAAGTTTAAAATCCTTAACTTAGCACTGAAGATTCTCTATAACCTGGACCCATATATAAATGTATTTCACACAATCTCCACTCTAAAAAAAAAAAAAAAAAAAAAAAAAAAAAAGGTCTATTCATTCTTTCCTGATTATCCAGCCTCACTCACCTCAGTGACTTTACCTACCCAAAAGGGGTCAAATCTCTAGGGCCAAATGAGGCCTATAATACTTCTGAGTGTAGATCAAATCATATTAATATGTAATAGGGAAATATTTAAGAAAATAAATACATACAATGAAACATATGTAATATCCAAATCAATATGCCATTCACAGGGATCTTTATGTGACCATCATTGCTATTTGAGTTTGGAACTACTGGTTTATATCATTTACCCTGCTTAAAGTACCCTTCCCTCTTCCTGCCTAAAACCAACTTTTTATAAATCCAGTTAAAGTGCTTCTTTAGCATTAAAGAACCTTCTCAAACAGCTTTAGATATATAATTGCTCCCTCTCCTGACTCTGCAATACTTATTGTCTGTACTCTTCATTGGATATTAGTAAATATTTCCAGCACATCAAGACTGAACTTATTCTCTCAGCATACAATGCACACCAGCAAATGTGGATCCCAGTCAGACTTGTATTACCTTTGTGTGTTCTTGAAGCAATAGGGAGTATCTTTTCTCACCCTGTTGATTCAAGACCCCATTCAAGTATATCATCCCCA
>JAJPUD010004745.1:168840-184063 GCA_023553655.1 Myrmecobius fasciatus | reverse complement strand
AAGCAAGAAGTTAGAACTGGAGACCACTCTAGTCTCCTCAGAAAGAAGGAATATCCAGTTAGGATTAAATTTATCTACCCTCTTAAATATTGTAAGTCTAGAAATCTGATTAGATTGCATTTGACATTTGATCACTGTGTCATTATTGGGAGAAAAGGAGGACCCCAAGTCTTATTTCTACTGCTTGACTCCCTTCCCACCAAATACAGTTTCACAATGAAATAATACATAGTACTATTTCATAGTATAGAGCAAAGAAACCCATTTATCCAAATTGTAGCAAAATAGAAATCAGAGAAGGATACATAGCGTAACATATATTAGACAATACTTAGTGAAGAAGCTCTCCTTTTGGGAGTAAGGTAACTTAGTTCAACAGCAAGAGTTTATGTCTCACCCACAGGGAAATTTCTCCACCCACCCCCAAAGTCTTTAGTTGGAGGTAGGTACAGAATAGAGATCGCCAGATCTTCTCATATTTCCCAGCAACAACCTAAAATCAGTTCTTCCATCTTCCCTCTCAAATTTGGAAGCCAGAAGTCCCTCTGCTCCCACTCTGCCTCAAGCTACCTGACACTTGAAAGCTGGAAGAGTCTCAAAGACTGGAGAAGGCTAAGAGCTCTTTGGAGTCATACCAACTCTGTCCCATCACTCACACAGCACTCACCTCCACCAGTGAGGAGACAGTCCCATACCAACAGGCTTTGGGATTGGGATTATGGAAGCAAAAAACAGACACTGTCCTGTTCTTAATGGGTCCTTTCCCTCAAAGACAGATTTAAATGGATGAAGCAAAGGCGATGGAAAGAGAGCCTGGACAAATGTATTCAGACTATACACTTATCAAGCATGTGCATCCTTCAGAGTTGGAGAGAAGAGCAGATCCCAGGATTGGCCCTCAATGGGATCCCAGAAGATGGGTAACAAGAACAGACCAATGCCAGAAGCAATGCCAAAGTAGGCATTGACTAATATAAGGCTTGTTATATTCCCTTCTAATCAGAGCTAGGGTGGGTCCCAGAATAAGCTTTGATATTGTCTACAAGTAGGAGTTTAATATGCCTCCTCCTCATCATCATAGTACACAAATACAAATGTGTAAAAAATAAATTTACATGATAACTTTATTGCATATTTAAAAGGAATAATAAATTGTACAGAATAGATTTTAGTTGCATGTATAATTATCTTTTTATTATGCCATTTGTTATGCTGAAATGCTTGTTTTATTCCATAAATTAAAAATAAAATAAATAATTTTTTAAAATATCAGAAGCAGAAGCCTTATATTTGGGGATTTTTTTGCTTATTTGCATATGATTTGTTTAAGCATAAAGTACTCCAAATGGGAAAAAATTGTCAACCCATACATACAATGGCCAGACTGTGTCCTGAATGGCCTGAGATAAAAAGAGTTCATTGAGTTTCCCAGAATTAGGCAGGATTTAGATACAGGTCTAATCATTCTAAGCTCAGAGTTCTCTTTCACACAGCCTCCTACAAAGAATTCTTCTTAGTAAAATGATAATGGAAGGGCAGCTAGTTGGTGCAATGGATAGAGCACCAGCCCTGAAGTCAGGAGGACCTGAGTTCAAATCTGATCTCAGACACTTAACACGCCCTAACTGTGTGACCCTGGGCAAGTCACTTAACCCCAATTGTCTCAGCAAAAATAATAATAATAATGACAATGGATAGTATCGGGCACTGTGGTACATCATGGCAGCCAGGAATATCCAGGTTCAAATTTCACCTCTGTGTAGTTGTGAACTGATCCAACCATTCTGGAGAACAACATGGACCTATATACCCTTTGATCCAGCAGAGTCTCTA
Organism: Myrmecobius fasciatus; assembly: GCA_023553655.1. NCBI lineage: Eukaryota > Metazoa > Chordata > Mammalia > Dasyuromorphia > Myrmecobiidae > Myrmecobius > Myrmecobius fasciatus. Next base: position 182,230 of record JAJPUD010004745.1, on the reverse strand, counting down.
CTGGCCCTGTATCTCAAAGAGATCATAAAAAAGGGAAAAGGACCCACATATGCAAAAATGTTTGTAGCAGCCCTTTTAGTGATGGCAAAGAATTGGAAAATGAATGGAGAATGGCTAAATAAGTTATGGCATATGAATGTTACAGACTATTATTATTCTATAAGAAATGATCAGCAGGATGATTTCAGAGAGGCCTGGAGAGACTTGCATGAACTGATGCTGAGTAAAATCAGCAAAACCAGGAGAACATTGTACACAGCAACAACAAGATTAAATGGTGATCAATTCTAATGGATGTGGCTCTCTTCAACATTGAGATGATTCAGGCCAGTTCTAATAGATCTGTGATGGAGAGAGCCATCTGCACCCAGAGAGAGGACTGTGGGAACTGAGTGTTTATTTTACAACATAGTATTTTCACTTTTTTGTTGTTGTTTGCTTCATTTTGGTTTTTTCTCATTTTTTCCCTTTTTGATCTGATTTTTCTTGTGCAGCATAATAAATGTGGAAATGTTATAAAAGAATTGCATGTGTGTTAAGCCCTGAATAAAAATTATGGTCACCCCCCCTTCCTTGCCATTAGGACTGAAAAAACCTTGGAGCTCTGATCACCCTTACATAGCATTGACTCATAAACTCCAGGTGCTTTATCTCAATCCTAGCAAAGATAATTCCCCCTCCTTTTGAGTATTTGCCCCTCGCCTCACTGTCTCCTGTCTGCCCCTTTCTTATCTTGACCCCTATCCTGTCAGGATTAAGTCATGATCCTTTCCTGGAATTAAAGCTTCTCCATGTCCTCCCAGAGTCCTTGCCCCCCTTATCTGCCTTTATTAAATCCTAGTTTGCTAAAACACAATATAAGTTCCCTGCCTTGGTTTATCTGGGCCTAATGGTTTGGACAAGAATCCCAGAGGTCCCAGCTACCCTCAACTCTCTACATTAAAGATTAAAACCCAATTTCTGTCTGCCTCAATTTCTCAGGTATTACACATGTTTAACATATATTGGATTACTTGCTATCTAGGGCAGAGAGTGGGGGGGAATGGAGAGAGAAAAAAAGTTTAGAACATAAGGTTTTGCAAGGGTGAATGTTGAAAATTATCTGTACATATGTTTTGAAAATAAAAAGATTTAATTTAAAAATTACATCTCTAGCCTATATTGACCAAGGGCAAGCCACTTACTCCCTCTAAACCCCTCAAGTAACTCTTAAAGATTGATGGAAACAAGTGGTTTATCTGCATTAAAAGAAGGAATTTCCATATTAGTGAAATCTAGGGACCAATCCTTCCCCCCCCAAAAAAAAAAAAAAACTTGTTATAACTAAGCGACAGCCAAATGGCACCAGAGTGCCCAGAAGACTGGGCCTGGAGTCAGGAATTCTCATCTTCCTGAGTTCAAATCTGACCCCAGATACTTATTAGTCCGGGCATGCCCCTTACCCTGCTTGCCTCAGTTTCTCCATCTGTAAAATAAACTGGAGAAGAAAATGGCATGCTCCAGGATCTTTGCCAAGAAAACCCCAAATGGGGTCACGGAGAATTACCCCCTAAGGAAAATAACACAAAACTTCAAATTTAGGAGCTTCTCTTCTTCCAAGAACAAAAGGAAGAGAAGACAGGATAAACACTGGTTAAGTACCTACTATGTGCCAGGGCAGTGGGCCTTTACATGCATTATCTCCATTTTCACACCAGCTCTGGAAGTACCTTTTTCCCTTTTGTGAAGAAAGTATACTTCAGGAGAAAGAAGAGGAAGAAATCTCAACATTTGCACAAGGAAAAGTATTGTTTTTCCATTCTGAAAGTGTGAGCGTGTCACCACAGTAATTATCTCTTCCATTCAGCCCCCAAAGATTAATGTTGTTAAGCTTAATTGGCATCTTGCTTCTGGCATGTTCACCCACACTGAGGAGATGGTGAGGGCTCTACCATGGGCTGCCTGTCTGGGCCCACTGGGTCCATCCCAGTGTCCCAGCTCCCAGAAAAATAACCCGGCTCACCAAGGGGATGTGCCTGGCCCTGTGCCAGTGTTACACAGAAAAGAGATCTGTGGGAGTCTCTCCGTAGAAATTTACATTAATCTGGAAGGAAATGATAGTCCTAGCTATTTTGTTTGTTACATTTTTTAAAGTGCCAGCCCCTTTGAGTCCATCATCAAATTCTCATACATGAGAGAGGACTTCTATAGACATGAAACATTGTTAGGGAATGAGATGGCCTTTGGAGGGGAATTAAAATTTAGGAAAATCCATTATATTTAATCCACATATTTAAGAAATCCATTATATATAAGATATAGACTTCCCAAACCAATCCTTCATATAAAAGAGAATTAAAATTGCTCCACCTTAAAGGGAAAAATTAGTACTCTCCTCTCCCCCCTCCTCGAGCTTGGGTAGGCAACCATCAAGTACTAGAGTGAGCAGAATCCAGGGTGCTGATAGAATGCTCTCCGGTTTGGGGAGCAGGGAAAAAGTATTGCATCCAGGAAGTTTCTTCAGAAGGTAGGATAATCAGAGCAACCTCAGGGATGCTGACAAGTCCAGAAGCAGGGGTCACAGCTAAAGGATAAATAGTGCCCAAAGCAAGAATCACCCCATTTCCTAAGAGGGGGCTAGTGAAGGGTAAAGTCTCCATCACACTGCCATTGCCTAGTACTGGACAAGAAACAGGATGTCAAGGTAGACAAAGAGTTACCTCAATTTGCCACAATCAGATCTTCTGTGCTCTTCTGGGTTTTGGCGATGAGCCAAGCCCTCCTCTTTCTCCTTCAACTGCAGAGCAGCCCAGCCTTCCCCCATCATTCTCCATGGCAACAGCCAAGTTCACAGGCATGGGGCAGAATTAGGACCAATAGGTGGAAGTTGCAGGAGGCAGATGTCACCTGAATATAAAGGAAATTTTCTTAATTAGAGCTGGTTGTCAATTCAGGAAAGCATTGCAAGATTCTCATAAAACAAAATTCACAATGACTACAACAATGTGAATAAAAAGAACAAATAACCAAAAAAAAATCCCCCAAACTGAGTGCTGTATAACTAAACTTTATCCCTTCAAAAGAGATCAGAAAATGTTCTTCTTTTGCTTCTTTGCAGAGTTGGAGGATTATGGTTGCAGAATGATTCATATACTACCAGATTTAGTGTATATTGTTGCTTGTTTTGCTGGACTTTTTTCCTTTTCTCTTTTTTTGTTTTTGATTATAAGAGATAGCTCCATAAGAACAGGACATTAAAAAATAAAGAGATAAAAGCAAAAGATAACAACATTTTAAATTTTTAAAAATTAGAGCTATTTTTGTGGTGGCAAGGAATTGGAAAATGAGTAGATGCCCATCAACTGGGGAATAACTGAATAAATTGTGGTATAAGAATATAATGGAACATTATTGTTCTATAAGAAATGATGAGCAGGCTGATTTCAGAAAAGCCTGGAAAGATTTGCATGAACTGTTGCTTAGTGAAGTGAGCAGACCCAGGACAATATTGTACACAGCAATAGCAAGATTATGTGATGATCAAGTATGATAGCCCTGGCTCTTCTCAGCCAATCCAATACAATTCCAATAGACTTGGGATAGAAAATGCCATCAGTATACAGAGAGAGACCTATGGAGACTGAATGCTAATTGAAACATACTATTTGCACCTTTTTGTTTCTTTGTTTTTTCTTTCTCATGTTTTTTAACATGATCCCATGATTTTTATTTCACAATATGATTAATATGGAAATATGCTAAAAAATGATTGTAATATTCAACCTATGTCAGATTGTCTGCTATCTTGGGGAGGGGGAATGTAAGGGGGGATTGGAGAAAAAAAATTTGAAACTCAAAATCTTACAAAAATGAATGTTGAAAACTATCTTTACAAAACTATCTTTATCTTTGGGGGGAAAATAAAATACTATTTTAAAAATTAGAGCTGTCTAGCATTGGAATGGGCAGCATTGACAAGTATAGAGTTCCTAATCTTCAGAGATCATTAGGTACTTGGATAAATGCCTATAATGGACCTTATAAACATAACTCATGCTTTGGGTTGGAAGTGAACAAATTGACCCCTGAGAACGCTTTCAAATCTTCAATACTGTGGGTATAAATTTATGGAATGATCATTCAAGTCAGCAAAGGACAGACTCCAGATCCCTCTTTACCATAAGGTACCATAAACCCAGGTTCCTTGAAATTGTATGTGTCTCACCTCTCACATTGGCTAAGATGACAGTAAAAGATATTGATGAATGATGGAGGACATGTGGGAAAACCAGAACACTAATACATTGTTGGTGGAGTTGTGACCTGATCCAACCATTCTGGAGAGCAATTGGGAACTATGCCCAAAGGGCTATCAAATTGTATGGATCTTTTGATCTAGCAGTGTCTCTACTGGGTCTGTATCCCAAAGAGATCATTAAAAAGGAAAAATGACCCACATGTGCAAAAATGTTTGTGGCAGCCCTTTTTGTAATGGCAAGGAACTAGAAACTGGATGCCCATCAATTGGAGAATGGCTGAATAAATTATGGTATATGAATGTTATCAATATTATTACTCTATAAGAAACAACCAGCAGGGTGATTTCAGAGAGACCTGGAGAGATTTGCATGAACTGATGCTGAGTGAAATGAGCAGAACCAGGAGATCATTATACATAGCAACAACAAGATTATGTGATGATCACTTCTGATGGACATGGATCCATGGGGGGAATAGAAGGGAAAAAATTTGAAACACAAAGTTTTGCAAGGGTGAATATTGAAAATTATCTATGCATATTTTTTGAAAATAAAAAGCTTTAATAATGTTTTTTTTAAAAATTGTATGTGTGAATAGAGCACCAGCCCTGAAGTCAGGAGGTCCTGAGTTCAAATCTGATCTCAGACACTTAACATTCCCTAGCTGTGTGACTCTGGGTAAGTCACTTAACCTCAATTGCCTCCGCAAAAAAAAAAAATTGCATGTGCCCTCTGTACATTTAAAACAGGATTTTGTGGGCATTTACTTTGTAGGGAAAAGGAAGGGAAAGGATAGGCATTTATATAGTACCTACTTTAGTGGGGCAGCTAGTATTGGCCCTGGAGTCAGGAGGAGTTGAATTCAAATCTGACCTCAGAGACTTACTGTGTGATCCTGGGCAAGCCATTTAACCTCTGCCTCAGTTTCCTAATCTGTAATGTGAGGAGAATAATAGCATTTTCCTCTCAAGGTTGTTTTGAGGAGAAAATGAGCTAATATTTGGTAAGTGCTTAGCATAGTACCTGACACATAGTAGGATATTATATAAATGTTGGCTACAGCTATTGTGCCAGGCACTTTGCCACACACTTTTTTACAAAAATTATCTCACTTGATTCTCACAACAATCCTACTAAGTAGGTACTGTTTGTTATGTCCATTTTATAGTCAAGAAAATAGGAGGCAAACAGGGTTAAGTGACTTGCCCAGTATCACATAGTCTGGGGTCAAAATTTAACTTAGATCTTCCTGACTCCAGGTCCAGTACTCTGTCCAAGAGAAACAGAGACAAAGAGATATGCAGAAACAGAGGTAGAAAGAGAGAGACAGATAGACAGACAGACTGACAAAAAGAGAGAGACAGACAGAAAGAGAAACAGAGAGAGACAAGAGTATACTGTGTGTGTGTGTGATGTGACAACTACTACTTCATTTTGCTTTTTTTCTATTTCTTAGTATATATATATACACTGAGGATATTCTGATCCACAGAATGAAGGCTGTGACTTCCCCATCCGAAAGAGGAGCAGAAAGCTAAGCAGCCATGTAGATAGGGAGATAAGGGAAGTTTCGGATAAGTGCAACCAGGAAGAGAACGAGACAAGGTGGATGCTCAGCTTTGCCACAGCTATTGCTGCCCCTGCCTCACAAAGGAGGAAGCTAAATAATTCGGAGCCAATGATCGGCAGTGCTAGCTTTGTCTGAGGCTTAGAACCAGCCAGGTAAGAGCTCCTATTTCCTCATCCCTTACCATGCTCTGGCTCTTGGGCTGAGCTATACAGTTCATTCTTCTTTTAAATCTTTAGGGGTCTTTTTGGTTTCTGCATTTTGTCCTGTGTTCTCAGACCAAAACCACTGGTTTCTCTGAGCTATTGTTCATTGTATGTGTGTGTCCTTGTAAGGGGAGAGGGAGACTGAAAACAGCTGATAGCTAGGATCACCCAAGGACACAAATAGAGAAAGGGAAAGTCCCTTTCTAAGTCACTGGGATGTTTCCCAAGAGGGGACTCAAGTGGAACAAAAGAGACTTTTTGATACTTATTATTATTGTTCCTCAAAAGTACTAAAAAAATTAAATTAGTCCAAACAGACAAATTGAGGCATCACTTTTTTAGAGGGAAGCTTGGTAAATAGGAGAAAGCCCCCTTTGACCCAGGGGCTTCAGAAAGTCATGGACAAGGGAGTAGTAGCTGGTTGAGAGAGACAGAGAAAGAGACAAAGAGAAAAAGAGAGACAAAGAGAAAAAAGATACAGAGACAGAAAGAGACCAAGAGAAAAAGAAACAGACATAAGTAGAGACAGAGAGAAAAAGAGAAAGAAAAATATAGAGAGAAAAATAGAGACAGAGAAAGAGAGAAAAGGAGACAGAAAGAGAGACAGAGAGACAGATACATAAATAGATACAGAGACAGAGACAAGAAAGACAGAGACAGAGAGAGACAGAGAGATGGAAAAGGAAAGAGAGGGAAGTTTGATAAATAGGAGAAAGCCCCCTTTGACCCAGTGGCTTCAGAAAGCCATAGACAAGGGAGCAGTAGCTAGTTGAGAGAGAAAGAGACAGAGAGAAAAAAAAGACAGAGACATAAATACAAAGAGAAAAAAGAGACAGAGACAGAGAGACAGAGAGAAAAAAAGATACAGAGACACAAAAAGACCAAGAGAAAAAGAGACAGAAAGACAGAGACATAAGTAGAGCCAGAGAGAAAAAGAGAAATAAAAATAAAGATAGAAAAATAGAGACAGAGAAAAAGAGAAAAGGAGACAGAGAGACAGACACGTAAATAGAGAGATACAGAGACAGAGACAAGAGAGACAGAGAGTTGGAAAAGGAAAGAGGTTTGTTTTCTTCCTCAACCAAACATTCCTGCTTCCATTTCCTTTTCAAAAAATAATGACTAGACTACATTTATTTAAAAAGTTTCCCCATAAGACTGAGGTGATTTGGACAAGAATTTTTCCTGTTAGAGCTTTTGCAGAGGAGACAGAGTACCAGCCTTGGAACAAGGAAGACCTGGGTACAGGTCCTACTTCTGGCATAGACTGTGTGACCCCCCAGGCAAGTTATTTGACCTCTAAATGAGACTAATAACTCTCTAAAACTTACAGACAAGTTGCTGACAGACATCATTGTGTACCATGGGAGCTACTTGTAACAAGGAAATAACAGGTCTAGATCTGCCTCCCCCATGCCCAGACATTTATAGGTGATGGCAAGATCAAGGATACTATTTCCTTGTGTAGTTGAGTGTAGTTGAGATAGCTTGGAGAAACAGGTCATGGGAAACGAGTAAATTAAGGGACTAGGAGGTTAGTGTGTTTGAGGGAGTATTAATATCTTGAAGTATCTTGGTATTCTCTGGGCAGATGAGGGCAGAAGGTGAGGAGAGAAAGACTTTAAGTTAGACACTGAACTAATTGAAGAAAAGAAGAGAGTCTTGGAAGTCAGTATACAATAACTAATAAAATTTTGACTGCATAGTAGACATGGATTGGGAGGAGTAGGGCAGTATAGTGCTTAGATGAAATATAAAATGTTGAATTATATTCTTTAAAAACTGCTTATATTATTAAATTTAAATACACTTAGGTGTCAGCTTCTAAAGTGATTAGAACTATAGTTAAAAATTGTTCCTGAATTCTATTCTAATAGTTCTGTTAATACTTGTGATTCTTCCATGCTTAGCATTTCTTTTTTTGTGAGTTAGGAATAAATTATATGTCCCCACCCAATTCACAGTGCACTTTAAGTACTTCTTTTACCTATCCTCTTACCCACTTAGGAGGCCCTAGACTTCTGAGCCTACATTTAATTTACTATAATTAATGTCGTCCTAGGGACACTGGGATAAGGGTTTTGCTAAAGTGCCAATGGTGTGAAAAAAAAAGAAGTCCCCTGGCACCAGAGGGAGGCTTCCTAGCACTGTTCTCAGTCCACAAATGGCAAAGGCAGGGTACCGAGACAGGGAGGGATGAGTGCCCCAGCCTCTGAGGCCTCAGCTGAGCTGTTTTGCTATGCTAGATCTATTTAAGGTATGATGGCTATTTTTAAAAATTGTGAATAAGAGACCCTCATTCGGTACGCAGCTGGGAGATGACTCTCATTGCTAAAGAAAGACCAGTCCTTTAGCAAGAAGTTGGATATGGGGCCGTCTCAGGAAAAAAAGGCAACATGTTTTTCTCAGGTGCTGATCTGCACAAAGATTTCCAAATGCCACAGATGAAACTAAGCAAAAGGAGACAGAATTAATGGGGCCTGGCCAACTGCTCCTACTGACTCTGAAAAGAGAAGTAGGGGTCTAGGAGAAGTGACCTTGATTCCTCACTTCTTAGAGATAGTTCTGGCAGTAGGCAACCCATTGGTCCCTAGGACTGATATCAAAGGATCATAGCTGGAAATGTTCCCAGAGGCCATCTAGTTCAATCCTCCTCATTCTCCAAAGAAATATAGTGAACAGCACCTTGTGTGCTGAGATTTATATTATTATATTATATGAGACCTTAGAAATCAATGAATCTATTTTTTTTCATTTTAAAGATGAGGAAACTAAGGCTTGAGAAGACATATGTCAGACAGTCAACAGGAGAGACCAGTCCTCTGACGCCAATTGAGTGCTCATCACAACACAAGGCAGTGTGGAATATATACCCAAATGAGTGGAACCAACAGTCAAGGCTACAACAGGTCAGAGCAGGGAAAAGTCACTGTGGTCCTAGGCACAGTCTTATTGTGCCTTGACAGCCTAATATCCTATTTGCTTCAGCTTCCTCATCAGATCATATAAAATAAGCTGGAGAAGGAAATGGCAAAACCACTCCACTATCTTTGCCAAGAAAACTCCAAATGGGGTCACAAAGAGTCAAACACAATTAAACAACAACTGCACTTAGAATAAAAATGAAAATACTGATGAAGTCCTCTTACTTTGCCACCCAAAATGTTTGATTAATTTTAATATCCTGCCAACTTTCAGAAGAATTGGAAGCAGATTAAAATTTAAAACATGGTGCATTTGGCATTCTTCAGACAGAAGAGACATTACCTAAAGAAAAGCAGAAGTTAACAGACACTTGAAATGACCTGATTATTATAACTGGGCACTGAATTTGACCTTATTTCCTGGAATCGAGAGTACAATTGAAAATAGGTTGGGCTACAGTTTTCATTTTCTGACAAGACAAAGAACACAAATTCATGCATGGAGACAACATTTATTTCCTCCCCTGGATCCTAGCCCAAAGAACCTTTCATCCATCACATGGACTCTGTTCTAAACTTTAGATTCTAAAAGAAGCTGAACAACGTGGTGAATGACATCTTCAATTAGAGATTTACAAAGAACCCAGACTATCCAATAGAATGGCTCTTGTACAAGGTATCCCCAAAGTCTTACTGCAGCCTTAAGCTATTAAAGCTGAAAACTGACCTAAGACTTTGGGGACACCAAACTCCTTACATATAGAGTACATAAAATTAAATTGTATATCAGGGATGACATTTCTGCCAAAGACTGAAACAATCTAGTCCATGTACTTTGCTTTCTGATAATTTAAAAAGACAGAAAGAAAAATCAGACATACTAGGGCAATGGATAATTAATACATCAGATTATTTCAAATATCATATATTTTTATCTAGTTTTTGACAGATTCTGCAACATTGCCAGGTCATGATGGTATGTATTAACAAACACCTGTAGTGTAGCTTCTCTGTACTGGTGGGAGTACTATGCTTTAGATGTGAGTTGTTTTGTTGTAAGATTTTAGGGGCCAGATTTGTATTTTTCCCCTAGACAGAAGGTCATCCAATAACAGCCCAGTTGTTAGACATCAAAGCCCACAGGGAAGCTGATATTTTCTTCAGAAAAGAGATCTTTGCACTAATGCAAAGACTTAGTGAAATCCCTAAGTTCTGTTCCCCATTTAAAAAAAAAAAAGGCAACCTATTTAACTTGAAAACAATTTACCTACAGTATCCCAACCACACCATTAAAACATTCTAGTAAGATCCCTGTGAAATATTTGATTTAAAAATGCAAATACACAAGCCTAAAATGATGAATTCATCAAAAAGTGCATCTCTCTATATAACAGAATGAATTGATCTGCTGAATGAAATTAAAATTTTGTCTATCCTAACAAAAATTATCTGCAGAAGTCTCACTTTGCCCCCTGGTGGCTGCAAGATTAATCAATTCCATCTATTTCCTGAGGCACAATGGTTAGAAATTTACCAGAAATGAGCAGAGGAATCTGTATAAACAATTCAAAATAGGTGAATGATATGTCCCATAGCAGAAAGTGTGATCATCAAGGAAAAGAAGATAAAGTCAGACTGGTATAGGGCTGTATGAAGTTAAAATATTCTGGAAAACCTGTAACACTATGCGAATAGGAAATGACAATTACAGGAAGAACAATCAAAAGAGAAGAAAAGAACCCTGGTTTTGCCACTAATTATCCATGTGGTCTCAGGCAAATTAGTTTCCACTCTTTGGGACTCGGTTTCCCCAGCTATAAAAATGAAGGTATTGGACTAGATGATTTTACAAATTTCATCACCCTGTGATTCAATGATTCAGGGGATGCTATAAATCAATAAATATGAATTTATTGAGTATAAGGAAAGCAAATTGTCCATACCCTTTAGAAGTTGGGGAGTCAAGAATAACATAGATGAAATAACTAGAAAATAAAGGACGGTAATACAATTACATGTTTAACTACATGTTTACTTCGTTCAACAAGATGAATGTTGAAAACTATCTTCATGTATTTGAAAAAATAAAATGCAATTAAAGGTTTTTTTTTAATTTAATGAAAAAAATAAGAATAAAGAAATTCTCATTCAGTCACATCCACTTCTTCATGACCCCATTTGACATTTTTTTTGGCAAAGATAGCAGAGTGGTTTGCCATTTCCTTCTCCAGGACATTTCACAGATAAGGAAACTGTGGCAAACAGGGTTAAGTGCCTTGCCCAGGATCACATACTAGTAAGTATCTGAGGCTATATTTGAGCTCAGGAAGATGAATCTTCCTGACTCTAAGACCAACACTTTCTTCCCCCCCCACCCCATCTAACTGCTCTTTAAACTGAGGCGTATGAAAGAAGTGCCACAGGGGTACAAAGAAAGGTTGATTAGTGAGAGCTTGAATAATAACAACAATTATCATTTATTAATCACCTTAAGATTATTAGAGTGCTTAATATTATCTCATTTTAGACTTGAAAACAGTTGCTGGGGTTTTTTTGTCCTTTGTTCTCCAAGAGGACCATGACATCAGGGGGGCAATGCCATGACATGCAAGTGATTTGGATTTAAGTGATGGAGAGCTGGGCAAGGTCACCTATCTCAGTTTCTTCTCCAGAGCCATCGGAATCCAGTGGCCAGATATGAGCAGGATGACTGGAGATGGTCTTCCTGTGACATGATACAGCAATAAAGAAACTAGGACACGAGAGTGGAGAGCTGGATGGAGCCACAATGCTTAGAAGTGAGGTAGAGAGGATAAGATTTTATGTGATAGGAAAATGATCATAGTTATGAGGGAGATGTAAATGGAGGATGGTGACCTGATGAATATAGTGAGGAAAAGACATTATTCCAGGGTTGAGCAAGGATACAGTGGAGAAGTAGTGGAGAAAAGGAGTCCATCTAGCAAGCTGGACTTGATCCCAGGAAGGGGTGGTAAGAATGAGTAGAAAGAGCTAAGTATGCGATACTTCAAAGGAAAAAAAAAGAGAGAATTTAGTAGCTGAATACTACTGGATTTGGAAGGGAGAAAGAAGAACAATTAAGTTCAAGGTTTTGAGTATTAGTGAGTATTCATATTCATACTTAAATCTATCCCCAAAAATCAGGAGGATCCAATGAACATCTGGTAGTTGATATTGTACAGTTGTGTTCAACTCTTTGTGGGTTTTTAAAAATAATATATTTTTTTCCAATTATATATAAAGACAAATTTTAATATTCATTTTTTAAATTTTGAGTTCCAAATTTTCTCCCTCCTTTCCCCCTACCTAAGTTAGTAAATACTTTAATACAGGTTATATATGTGCAATCATGCAAAACATATTTCCATATTAGTTATGTTGTGAAAGAAGAAACAGACTAAAAGGGAACAAAAACCACTTCATGGGGTTTTCTTGGCAAAAATGCTGAAGTAATTTGCAATTTCCTTCTCCAGTTTATTTTACAGATTAGGAAACTGAGGTAAACAGAGTTAAGTACTTACCCAGGGTCATATAGGTAATAAATATCTGAGGCTATATTTGAACTTTGGACTTCCTGACTCTAGGGCAGACACTTTATCCAGTGCACCACCTACCTTTCCAGGATTGACAGTAAATGTTCTTAAAACAAGGTATCTGGGCCACTAACTCATGCTTTCAAACTTTTGACTTATCAGTCAATCATTGGTGATCAATTGGGGATCAATTCTGCTAAGTGGGCAATCACCTATTGCTTCTTATTCTTGCTAGGTGACCCAACCCAGCATCTTTTTTCATCACAATTGACCTTTAATATAATTGCTCTCCTTACCCATATGTGATTTTCCCTATTTGTCGTGTAATTCCACAGAGAATAGGTCAGCATATGTTAATGAGGCATTTTGTTTTTAAAATTCACTTAAAAATTCAAATCATTTCTGGACATATTATACTCCCAATCCAATTCCACCACCAAATGAGCCCTGTTTTGTAACAAAAAGCAAAACATTTAAGCAAAAATAAACCAATGCAATGACAAAGTCTGGCAGGGAATGCAATGTTCCATAACCAATAATCCTCTACCACTCTACTTTAAAAAAAGGAGGAATGTTCTTCATCTCTTCTCCAAGTCCAGGAATATTCATTACAATTACTCAGCATTTGGCTTCATCCCATTATTATTTTTGTTTATTATTGTAATCATTATTTGTATTGTTATCCCAGTTCTATTCACTTCATTCTGTTTCAGTTCATACAAGTCTTTCCATGATTCTCTGAATTCCTCACATTTGTGATTTCTGACAAAAGAATAATATTCTATTCCATTTATAGCTACAGAATGATTTTACCCATCTTTCTTTACATTGCAGGCTTTGGTTTTGCATAGCTTTGGCTCTTCATAATTTTTGTGGGCCAGCATCCTTACATAGATCATTG
>JAJPUD010004745.1:143551-168830 GCA_023553655.1 Myrmecobius fasciatus | reverse complement strand
GCCCTGGGAAAATCACTCAATCTCTGTTTGCCTTAGTTCTTCAACTATAAAATAGTGCCTATTATTATAATATATAATTATAGTACCTGCCTCCTAAGGTTGTTCTTAGTTTCAAATAAGATATTTGTAAAGCACTTAATAAAATGTTAGGCACACAGTAAGTGCTTAATGCTTGCTTCTCTCCTCCCCCCCACCATAGAATCATGGACCATCTAAACTCCAGAAGACCTCTAGTCCAACTCCTTCATTCTATTGAGACTTGGAGAAATTTAATGATTGGCCAATGGCCATATAAGAATCTAGAACCTCTGATTCTAAGCCTCTTCTCTTTCCATAATACCACAGCACTTCCCTAGGCTTTGCATAGTTTCTACTTTGTTTTTAATCAAGCTTCATCTCTAATCAAGTACTGTTAAATATCCTCTGCAATTGCTGCAGCTTTCCTACAATAAACAGACACAATCACCTACATAAAGATCAAATTCATGTGTTCACCCTCAGGTAGTCAGAGCAGTTAACCTGTTTGGGGCAAGAAGGAAATAGCTACTGCCAGCCTTTACAAGAACTATAGCAATCCCAATAATAGCATTGATAGAGTACTTAAAGCCTGCAAAGTGCTTTATATTTCACTTTATTTAATTTTCATAATAACTCTGTAAGGGAGTTGCTATATTATTATTATTCCCATTTTGCAGATGAGGAAATAGGCTGAAAAGTTAGCAGACTGGTCCAGGATCATACAGATATTAAGTAATTAACACAGAATTCCCTTCAGGTCTTCCAAATTCCAAGTCTAAATTCTATCCACTACACCACCTAATTGTCTCTCAGGGATTATCTTAAAACTAGCTTTTAAAGATTGTGAAGTAAGGATTTGGTTTTTGTTTGTTTGTAGGATGGAGTTCAGACAGATTCTCCATTTTGGTTTCCTGGAAGAGGACATTGGCTTGTAATACTTTATTGATTAGAGTGGGATCTATTCCATGGCCACTGGAAACCAAGAAATACAGTTCAAAAAAAATGTCTTAAAACTAAAGGAACCACAGCCCTGAAGTCAGGAGGACCTGAGTTCAAATCTGATCTCAGACACTTAACATTCCCTAGCTGTGTGACCCTGCGCAAGTCACTTAACTTTAATTGCCTCAGGAAAAAAAAAAAAAAAAACCTAAAGGAACCAATTTGCAGGGATGGCTCCACTCTATATTCCAAAGAGCTTGACAAGAAGCAAAGAACCTTTTTCTGGAGGTGAAATGCCCATCCATCAAAGTCTCAAAAGAAAAAGAAAAAGAGCTTTCTGTATAGGAGAAAGCCACAAGGCTTTTTTCCTTATTTGGATACCTGAGTATATGAAGTTTCTGCTTTTCTTAGAGAGTTATAGCAAGTATATAAAGTCAAGAGCAATTCTCCAATGGATAAGTGAACAAAAGAGAATAAACAATTGTCAGAAAAAGAAATAAACCACTACAACTATATGAAATATTGTGCCCAATTGCTAATCAAAAGAAAAATGCAAATCAAAGCAACTCTGAGGTTTCACTTCATACTCAGAAAATTGACAAAGGCGACATAAGATGGAAATGTTCAATCAGGTCATTTAGATACCCTTGGCAATTGCTGAAGCTTTCCTGGAATAACCAGATGCAATCATCACATGAAGATCAGATTTATGAGGTGATCATCTTAAGGAGGGACTGAGGAAAGAAAAATAGGTAAAATAATAAGCTGCTGTTAAAGCTGTAAATTGATCCAACTGGTCTGGAAAACAATTTAGAATTTGCTTTAAAAGTGTGACTAAATTGTCCATATCCTTTGGTCCAGAGATTTTAGTACTAGGCATTTACTCCAAGAATAATTTTAAGATTCTATATAACCTGTCACCACCAATCCATTCCATCTCCCTTTATTTCCCTGTCAGTAATTCCCCACTCAAAAAAAGATTCCTTGTGGTTATAAGCACAGCTCTTTCCCACTTCCCTATCTCTGCTCATGCTGATCTATCTGCCTGTCCATCAGTTCCCCAATAAAGTTCTACTTTCTCCTTGAAACTTTGCCTTACCATGCCAACCAAATTGTTCTCTTTCCCTCCCCTCAACATTAAGGCATACACTGTCTATGTCACTTTATGTTAGCACAATAATAGACTGAATAGATTGTTTTCCAAATGTTTTACTAGCGGCTCTTCCCTCCTCACTCTCTTGACTGTCAATAAAGTTGGGTCCCCAAAGAGAAAACTGCTAAGGGCAGCTAGATGGCACAGTGGAGAAAGAGAGAGAAAGAAAGAGACACAGACACAGACACAGACACAGACACAGACACAGACAGACAGAGACAGAGACAGAGAGAGACAGACAAAGACAGAGACAGAAATAGAGACAGCAAAGAGACAGAGACAGAGAAAGACAGACAGCCAGAGAGACAGACAGCCAGAGACAATCAGACAGAGACAGACACAGACAGAGAGACAGACACAGACAGACAGAGAGAAAGAGGGAGAGGAAGAAGAGGAGGAGGGAAGGAGGGAAGAAGAGGGAAAAGGAGAATGGGAGACGGAGAAGGAGAGAGGAAGAGGGAGAAAGTAAGGGAGAGAAAAAAAGAGAGAGGGAGAGGAGGAGAGGGAGAGGGGGGAAAGGGGAAAGAGGGAAAGACTGAGAGAGAGGGAGAGGGAGAAGGAAAGGGAAGGGGAGGGAGAGAGGGAGAAGGAGAGGGAGAAGGAAGATGGGAGGGAGGGAGAGGAAGAAAGCAAGAGGGAGAGAACTGCTTACCTTGGGTTCTAGGAGTAACTTTGTAGGTAATAATCAGCCAGTGGAGTTATTTAGTTCTAAGAAGACCTTATTATTGGGAGGCAGTATAACACTGTACCAGAAGTCAAAAGATTTGGATTCAAACCCTTCCTGTTCTCTTTCTTAGCTACAAATTGCTTAGCTTCTAGAAGTTTCAGGTTTCTCATCTTTAAAATGGAACCAATAATCCATCATTAATTGCACCTCACAGGGTGGTTATAGGGAAACTGCTTTGTGAATATTAATTGGCTATGGAAATATTAGTTGGTTGTAATGAGAATAAGTAGCAGTAGCTACATAGAATGAGGTATACCTTCTCTGCCTAGCTCACCAGACTATGGTCAGGATCCACTGAGATGACGTATATGAAAGCACTTGGAGAAGCCTGAAGTGTCATGAAAATGGAAGAGGCTCTTGTCATCTTATCATCATCAAATGAGATAATTTATGTAAAGCACTTTAGGCAAACCTTAAATTGCTGTATAAATGGGAAATTTCACCATCATCCATCATCATCATTGGCCGGGCCGTTGGCTGATGGCCTGGAATTTTTTCTCATTGGGAAAAGGAGCGTGGTCTCTCACTCCAGAAAGCCTCTCTGGCTTATCAAGCGGGGTCCATCTGGAGGTTGCTAACAGGGCACCCTGTGATGATTCCTTTGCTCTTTGCAGATAGTTCAGGGCCTGACAAGTTATTACTTGTCTCCACGAGGTGTCGCCCTTATGTCATTTTCCTGACTATGGCCGGGCTCTAATCCTTGAAAATCCTAAAAGAGAGATCTGGGCTTTGTTCCCAGACTGTCCTCCTGTATTCTTGGTCCCCACCACCTCATATCCATGTTAGATTACCCAAGGGAACAACATCAAGTAATCTGTGAAAACAGCATCACTTGCTAAGCCTTCCTAAGGGGGAACAACAGCAATCCCAGTCCTATGCCTTAGAATAAAGTCTGGTGGGGCAGGACATACTGTGCAATCACAAGAATCACCTGGAAAGCTGTTTGGAGACTATCCCCCTTATACCGAATCCCCCAACTATGTGGTCAGTTTTCATAGGTTTTATCTCTTTAAGCCCCCCAAAGAGGGCTCAAGGACAGTGCCCTTGTTTTTATCCATCTATACCTGTCATTGCTAGAATTTAAAACCAAGTCTCTTGATTCCAGGATCTTTTCCATACATCATGACTACTTGCAAGACTGTCATATGCAATATAATTACAAACCACAATAAATCCATATTTTCAATTGCTTTTCAGTCATGTCTGGTTCTTTGTGACACAATTTTGGGGTTTTCTTGGCAGATACCAGAGTTGTTTGCCATTTCCTTCTCCAGTTCATTTTACATATGAGGAAACTGAGGCTTCCTCAGGGTCATACAACTAGTAAGTATCTGAAGCTGGATTTGAACTCAGGAAAATGAGTCTTCCTGACTCCAGGTCTGATACTCTATCCACTGCATCACCTCATGCCTCCAAATCCATACTACAAGATAAATCAATTCTGAATTATCAACTACCAACCTCTTTTGTTAAAAAGTGTGAACTGGAATGGGTAGGGTAGAAAGAGCATATGATTTGCAATTAGAAGAACTGAGTTCGAATCCCAGCCCCTACTTATTGGGTGATTTGGGGAAGGAATGAAGGAAAAAAGGAAGGAAGGGAGGGAAGAAGTAAGCATTAATTAAGCACCTACTATGTGCCAGACACCGTGCCAGATATTTTCTCATTTGATCTTCACAATAACCCTGAGATGTAGGTGATATTATGATCCTTATATAGATGGGGAAGCTGAGGCAGACAGAGGCTGTGATTTGCTCAGGGCCATGTAGCTAATAAAGGTCTGAGGTTGGATTTGAATTCAGGTCTTCTTCACTCCAAGTCTTATTCTCTATTCATTTTACCACTTAACCTCCTAAGGTTCAGATTTCCTCATCTATAAAACAATTAGGGTTAGACTAGACAATTCTTAGGTACTTTCCAGTTCTAAATCTATGGTTCCATAGGAACAATAAGTATCAATGTTAATTATGTTCACTAGATGTCTCCTAATAATCTTCAGATCCTTACAATCCAAATCTCTGCTCCAGAGTGGGACTGAGTTTTAGGATCATAAAATTTAGAAGAATAGAATGGTGTAGGGGAGGACATTGCAACTTGGAGTGAAGGCATAATGGGGTGAAATCCCTGATTTGACACTTGCTAACTGTGTGACCATGATCAAGTTGCATAATTCAACCTCACTTCCATATCTATAAAACAAGAACATAGCATATATCTCAATCATGAGCTCAAATATATAATAGAAATAGGAGGTCGTAGCGAATAGAGAACAGGACTTAGAATCTAGATAACCTGGATCCTAATCCTACTTCTGACTCAAAAATTGTGAAACTTGATGAAGACAATTAACTCTCTGAATCTGTTTCCTCATCTGCAAATAGTGCTAACAATTGTACCATTTTTATCAGGTTGTTGTGAGGATTAAATAAGAACATGTACTTAAATGGAAGCTACTTTTGTTCCTCAATAGTATTTTATTTTTCCAATGACATATAAAGATAGTTTTCAAGGGGGCAAATAGGTGGTGCAGTAGATAGAGCACCAGTCCTGAAGTCAGGAAGACCTGAGTTCAAATCTGTCCTCAGACACTTAACTCTTCCTAGCTATGTGACCTTGAGCAAGTCACTTAATCCCAATGGCCTCAGTAAAAAAAAAAAAAAAAAAAAAAAAAAAAAAAAAAAAGATAGTTTTCAACATTCACTTTTGTAAGACTCCGAGTTTTATTTTTTTTCTCTCTCCTTTCTTTCCCTCCCTTACCACAAGACAGCAAGCAATCTGATATAGGTTATATATTTACAGTTATTTTTTAAACATATTTCCATAGTAGTCATGTTGTAAAGGGGAAAAAAAATAACAAAAGGGAAAACCCATGAGAAAGAAAAGGCAAACACAAAAAAAAGTAAAAATAATGTGTCAATCCATAGTTCTCTCTCAGAATGCAGATGGCATTTTCCATCCCAAGTCTATTGGAATTGCCTTGAATCACAACATCATTAAAAAGAATCAAATCCATTACAGTTGATCATCACTTAATCTTCTTCCCTTGGTTCTGTTCAGTTACTCAGCATCAGTTCATGTAAGTCTTTCAAGGATTTTTTGAAATTGATCTGCTCATCATTCCTTATAGAACAATATTCCATTACATTCATATACTATATTCAACCATTCCCCAATTGATGGAAATCCACTCAATTTAATGGAAGCTACTTTTAACAAAAATGTAAATATTATACAAATGTCAATTATTATTAGAGGTGGAAGAGACCTGTGTAATAATGGTTCATCTATTTCAACCTGCTCATAAATGAGGAAGTGTTCTAAATAGTCCCAGAATCATTCTTTAAAGATCTATCAATCCTTTAAAATTGACATAGAAAAAGATTGAGTCTTCTCTGATAACATTTGGAGGGATTGACCACAGACACACTAAAACAGCAACAACACATGATAATGTATGACAAAATGCCAAACAAAAGGGAGACAGAAAGGATTTCTGACTTACAAAAATGAAGGGGATGTAGTCATCCAGATCTGATGTGACAAACATCCAGATCTGATGTGACAAAAGTCAATATTAAGGGGCCCCACAATAGAAGGTTTAACAAGAAAATAAGTTCAGCATTATCACATTGGTACAGACTATAAATCCTTCTTAAGATATGTCAGCTTCAAATTCAATCACAAAATAGTTAACAAATAATCAAAAGTAATCACCACTGTGCTAGTGGTAGATACAATATATATTGAATTATAAAACATTATAGGTGCCTCAGTGGATGGATGAAGTCAGGAATTAGCTGAATTCAAATCTGGCTTCAATACTTACTATGTGAGCAAATCATTTAACTACTATTTGTTGACTACTATTTGCCTCAGTTATTTTATAAAATGGGGGCAATAATAGCACCTACATCAGAATTGTGAGGATTAAATAAGAGAATATTTGTAAAATGCCTTGCATCTTAAAGCATGATATAAATGCTAGTTTAAAAGGGGGGGGGAGCAAAGAGTCAGGATGAATGTTATCTGTTTTTGCTTCTCAACTCCATGAGCCTTCTTAGATTGATGAATCCTCCTCCACAAAACTAAAAGTCCATTTTCCTAAGCCTTGCACTTCTTTAGCTCCTTTCTCCTAAATCCTCCAAATATTTTCATTTTAATGACCACATGGTGGCGTCTCTCTGCCATGTTCTTTTTAAAAAAAATCATTTTTATAAAGTTGTTTATTTTCAAAACATATGCATAGATAGTTTTCAACATTGACCCTTACAAAACCTTGTGTTCCAGATTTTTCCCTCATCTTCTTCCTTTCTCCCCATCCTCTCTGCTAGACGGTAAGTAATCCAATATATGTTAAACACATGCAATTCCTTTACAGATATTTTCACAATTACCATGCTGCACAAGAAAAATCAGATCAAAAAAGGGAAAAAAATGAGAAAGAAAACAAAAATTCTGCCACATTCTTTAGGGATTGAAAAATGTTGAAAGTCACAATGAGCAAGCAAGCAAATGTTTTTTCTCGATTAATCCTGCCCAGCTTTTTAAAATGTTTTGAATAATTATTGGAGGCAGTGAAGAGGTGTTGATAGAGCTAGACTTAGAGTTATGAAGACTAGGCTTCAAAATCCATCCCCAAACCCCTCATTATTTGGCTCTAGGCAGGCTCTTAACCAGGCAGGTAGAGTAGCACAGGTGGAGGTCAAGAAGACCTTAATTCAACTTTGACTTTAGATGTTTTCTAGCTATGTGACCCTGAACAAATCACTTGACCCCATTTCTCTCAGTTTCCTCATCTATAAAATAAACTAGAGGAGGAAATGGCAAACCACTCCAATATCATTGCCAAGAAAATCCCAAATGGGGTCATGAACAGACATGACTGAAAGACTAAATAATAAACAGTCAGTTAACTATCTCAGCCTCAGTTTCCTCATCAGCAAAATGGTAGCATTTATTTTGCAAGGTTTTTAATGAGGCTCAATAAGGTATACAAAATGTTTTTGCAAACTTTTAAGTGCTACATAAATGTTAGCTATTATTATTATTCAGTCTCCAATTTGATTATCATCCATATAAATCAGGAGATGGTTTGACTTCCTCAGCATTGAAGGAAGGAAAGAAGGAAATAAGTCTTTATTAGGCACTTACTAGCTAAACATCCAGTTAATAATCACAGATAAAAAGAAATTCCCTGCTCTTATTATACTCTAAAGGGGGAAGACAACACATAGAAGAGAGACACACTTTTACTTAGGATCACACAACTAAGTAAATGTCTGAATCTAGTTTGAATTCAGGTCATCCTGATTCCAGGCCCAGCACTTTATCCACCATGCCATCAACTGCCTGCAATTGGAACAAACCCAAGAAGAGTGTTGTAGCCGATGTCATTATTATTGAAGAGGCTCATTACTGATGACACAAGAGAATACATATTCAGCTTGCTGGCTTCTGTTTTCTGAGGTTATTTAAGGCACATGAGTGAATGAGGTGAGGAAATGGAATCCATGTATGCAGGAGAGTAGCAGTTCTGGGTGTGAGATTAATCCTCCCCAGGAGTGTTCCATTACAAGAAGGCTTGTAATGAGCCCTGTGGAGAACATGTGGCCCCGTGAGCCACCTTACCATGGTAAACTCACAGGGCCACTTTACCATGTTCTCAATATGCCCTGAATTGAATTCACTTTCTCCCCCAAACCTGCCCTTTCTCCCAGCTTTCCCATTTAGCTTGATGGAACCACTATTCTCTCTTTTTCTCAGGTTCAAAACTTTGAATATTTTTAATTCTCTTCTGGTTTATTTTGCCACATTTATTTCATTCACAAAGTCTTTGATTTCCTTTACCCACTAAACTGATCAATTGCTAAGTTCTGTCAGTTTGGTCTCCACAATTTGCGTCATATTCATTGCCTTCTCTGTCTCCCTCAATCAGGGTTAGATGGCTTGCCCGGGGTTATACAGCTAATAAGTGTCTTAGGCTGGATTTGAATTCAGGTCTTCCTCACTCCAGGACCAGTGCTCTATCGATTGCACTACCTAGCTGGCCCTATTGCCTTCTCTCAACATGCCCTACCGCTGCCCTAGTGCAGCTTCATTACTTCTGACCTTGAGCATATAGATTCAAATTGTTTCTTTGGTACTGTGTAATCCTGGACAAATCACATAACTTCTCCTGGAAATCTATTTCCTCATCTCTAAAATAAAAGGTTTGAAATAAACACTTTCTAAGATCCCTTCCAGCTCTAAAGTTAATATGCTATGATAAATGCAAAAAGAATTACACATTTAACCTATACTGGATTACTTACTATCTAGGGGAGAGGGTGAGGGTGAAGGGAAGGAGAAAAATGATAATACAAAGGTTTTGCAAGGGTAAATGCTGAAAACTGTCTTTGCGTGTATTTTGAAAATAAAAAGCTATTATTTATTTTTTATTTTTATTAAAGTTTTTTATTTACAAAACATATGCATAGGTAATTTTTCTACGTTCACCCTTGCAAAGCTTTCTGTTACAAATTTTCCCCCCTACTCCCCATCCCTCCCTTAGATGGCAGGAAGTCCACTACATGTTAATTATGTTAAAATACTTGACAAATCAAATGTGTGTATACATATTTTTACAGTTATCTTGCTGTGCAAGAAAAGTTGGCTCTACAAGAAAAAAAACAATCTTAGAAGGGAAACATAATGCAAGCAAACATCAATAAAGAGCATGATAAAAAGCTATTATTTAAAAAAAAAATTAAGTTAACATGCTATTCTTATTGTAATAGGAAACTGCCCAGTGACAACTCATTCCTGGGAACAAACGCAGAGAACCCAAGTAGATTGGAGATCCTGTTTCCAGACATGAGCAATAGAAGTCCATTTTGGAGCATGAGCAGATATACTATGACTATTTCCTATCCATTTACTATTTATTCATCAACTATTGAGCTGGATCTAAGCACTAACTGGCCAAGTCACCTTCCCTCTCTTTTGCTGCTTTTGAGTGAGAAGAGTAAAATGCAATAAGCCTCTGGGTGGAGTGTTCTCAGAGAAAAAAATCTAAGTCTGCAGCTCATGAGCTCATGACTCTGCTCTTGTTTCTGTCTCTGTTACCATTTTGCCTGCTCTTAGGTAAAGGAGTATTGTAAATGACTGCAGCTTTACAGGTTAGAAAAATTGATGCATTAGTTGTCAGAGATCCAGGAAGAAGAATTCAAATCAGAGTTTTCTGGTGGCCAGACCCAGTGAAGAAGGAGTGCAGCCTTGTGAGAAGCCACATGCTTGACGGAGAATAGCAGTAGATCAAAAATGGCCCATCCCTTCAACAAGGAAGAATTGATTCGGTAGCTGCACCAAATTCAGAAATGAACTTGGAGGGAGAAGGGTGCCCATTCTATGGCAACATCTATTTAAATGTGAGCCTGCTCTCTTAGAATCCAAAGTAGTAAAGAGAAGAGTATGACCCAGTTCAAGGGACTGTTTTGTACTTAAGGTCTTGCATTATATTTTCAGCAAACATCACTCTGGAAAACAGCAACAACCATGACAAAAAACCTAATGGTATTCATTTCTTATTGATGATATTGAAGGGATAATTGGTTAAATTTATTTTAGGAAACTAATCATTAGGTTAATTGATGATATAAGGGAGATATTATAATTGATGGTTGATATTGGGGAGAATATACTGGAACAGGAGTTTAAGCTGATGACATTAGGAAAAATCCCCTGAGGCTTTAGGATTACCCCCTAGAACCCTGAGACAGAAACAACCTCACTAGGGATCTGGCAAGCTAATGCATATATGGGTTGGGAGTTTAAGTCCATTGCTATATTATGGTTGTTGAAAATGGCTACCTAACATCGCCTCCTGCTTCTAGGCTCCAGTCCAAATTCACAAAATCTCCATAATTGTGCTACTCTAGCTATGTCATTTGCCTGAGCCTTCAGTGGTTTCCCATTGCCTCTAGATTAAAGTACAAATCTTTGCCTTGTTATATAAGGACTTTCATAATTTGCCCTCTTTCTGTTCTTATTTTCATACTACTTCCTTTCATTTTTTTAAGCTCCAATTAAATCTATCATCTTTTCTCATTTTGCCCTCTTCTTCCTCTCTCATTCACAATGATTATCTACTATGCCTGGGACATACTCTCCTCCCTCTTTCCATCATGAAATATATCTCTTCCTTTAAAGTCCAATCCAATTCAAAAAGCATCTATTAGGTGCAAAATGAATTAGAATGGCAAAACAAGATTATAGCCTACCTGCCACTGGCTGGTTTAATTTATTTTGTCACCTCTATCATGAAGTCTTCCCTGATTTCCCCAGGCTGAAAGTTATTCCTTTTTCTTCATATTTCTTAGAAATTTGTCACATTCTGCTTTGTATTATATCAAATTGTGTACGTAAGGTGGTGACAGTAGCTTACATGAAGTATTTAAAAACACATTGTATTGTATTCCATTACATTGATAAATAATTTAGAATTTCCTTTTCTTTAACTGATATAATCATAGTCGCTAAAGAGACATATTCAGAATCAGTTTTCAGTTCATATCTCCACAGAGGATCTCTGGCTGATTGCTGTTGGGATTGGGCTGGAAGCAAGACAGAGCATAGAGGAAGCTGATATCATGACTCTTTACCTGCTCTTTAGTGCTACTTAGTTGGTGGTGAGGTAGTGAAGATGGTAGGTTCTTTCTCCACAGAGGATGTTCCCCTTGATTGTGGCTATGGAGGGCAGAGTAGAAACAGGAATGACTATTTGGAGGGCACTACTCTTCCCAGAACTCTTGGGCTTAAGGTTCTGGGCTATCTCCATTGATGTGTGAAAAGAGGAATTATTTTTTTTTTTCCTCAATAGTATTTTATTTTTCCCAGTACATGTAAAGATAGTTTTCTTTTTTTTTTCCCTGAGGCAATTGGGGTTAAGTGACTTGCCCAGGGCCACACAGCTAGGAAGTGTTAAGTGTCTGAGGCCAGATTTGAACTCAGGTCCTCCTGACTTCAGGGCTGGTGCTCTATCTACTGCACCACCTAGCTGCCCCTAAAGATAGTTTTCAACAGTCATTTTTGTAAGACTTTGTGTTACAAATTTTTCTTTCGTCCCTCCCTTACCTCCACCTTTCCGAAGCCAGAGAGCAATCTGATATAAGTTAAATATGTGAAATTCTTTTAAACATATTTTCATACTTGTCATATTGTGCAAGAAAAATCAGACCAAAAGGGAAAAACCCACAATAAAAAACCACAACAAACAAGAAAATGGGAAAATACTATGCTTTGGTTCACATTCAGTTTCCATAGTTCTTTCTCTGGATGCAGATGACATTTTCCATTCCAAGTCTATTGGAATTGGTGAATCACCACATTGTTGAGAAGGACCAAATCCATTGCAGTTGATTATCACACAATCTTGTTATTACTGTGTACAATGTTCTCCTGGTTCTGCTCACTTCACTCAGTATCAGTTTATTTAATTAAGTCTATGCAGGCTTTTCTGAAATCAGTCTGCTTGCCATTTCTTAAAGAACAATAATATTCCATTTCATGCATATACCATAATTTATTTGGCCATTTCTCAACTAACGGTTATGCACTCAATTTCTAATTCCTTGCTGCTACAAAAAGGATTGCTATTTTTGTACATGTGAATCCTTTTCTCTCTTTTATGATCTCTTTGAAATACAGACCCAGTAGTGACACTGCTAGATCAAAGGGATGCACAGTTTTATAGCCATTTGGACATAGTTCCAAATTGCTGGGAAGAGCCAATATTTGAGGTGGTGACAGTGGCTTGGCTCTCCTGGTACATATTGTTTCCTATTTCTCCCTCAGGGTATGTTGCTGCTTCAGCTAGGCTGGCTTGCCTATGTTCCTTGTTGAAAGATTTATTTCTATAATATTCTAATTTCTATAATATTTATTTGTATATGTATTTTCTCCCTCTAATAGACTGTAAGTCCCTTAAAGGCATGGACAATACCTTATCTATCTTTGTATCTGCCTTTAGTGCCTACCACGGTACATTTTTCATAAGAGACACAATGTTTATTGAATGAGGGAATAACTGAATAAATTTGTCAGAAATTTAGCAGAGTCTCAGTGGCGTTCCCTCATTCTTTAAAGTTTCCAGTTTTAAAGACAGTCTAGAGTGAACATGAGAAAGGTTAGTATAACAGGACCTACAGGTCAGGAACTACACAGAGGAAATCTTTTTCTGGCAAATAACATCTTTGACAGTCTCTTAGCTTAGGACCTAGATAAGCTATGTTCCTCAACCCATAGAGTTTCACTAACACCCATGAGTGGCATCTGTGTGCCATTCAATCCTGAAATCACATGGATTGTTGAGTTCATATGGGGCATTTGGATAATAAATGTATTCTTGGTTGGCTCAATCCCCCATTCCAGCTTACCTGGGAACTATAGATATTATCTAAACTCATTTTTTATCAGGATACCATATCAACAAAAGAACAAAGGAAAATAATCCAATCAAATATTCCAGGGATTAGGTTGTCATTCTCAAGTAATGATGAAGAAACCAACCAATATTCTCTGAAGCTTACACTCTAGAGGGAGGAAGCCATAGGAAATGTTTCTTGCACAGCCAAATTGATGGAAAGTAGCATAGTATTTTTGTAGAATATTGTTTCTGACCTATGTCTCCTGAAACTTTGGGGTATTATATAAGGCACAATTGAAGAATGGGTTTTTTCCTTCCTTTTCTCACTTCTCATTCTCTTTCCCCTTTTTTCCTTTCTGCTATTTTCATTCCTCTCTTTCTTCTGTTTTCCATTTTTCTCTTCTCATTTCTTCCATAATGCCTGATAAACTTCTTTTTCTTTTTTTGTTAAAGTTTCCAGAATTCTAAATCAGCAAATTCTATGGACAGAATACATCTGGATTTCAGCAAAAGCATTTGACAAAATTTCTCATGAGGGTCTTATGGGGAAGATGAAGAGAAGCAAGCTGGGCAATAGTAGATTTATTTAAGCCAATTTGTAACTGCCTAAAATACATACCCAAATATTTGTAACTAGACACTCCCTTCTCAATTTCTTTCAACCTGGCTTCTGAATTCTACTGAAGCTATTCTCAAAGATTATTAGTAATATCTTACATGCTAAATTCAATTAATGGGCTTTTCTCAGGATTCATCATTTTTGAATTCTCTACAGTCACCTTACTCTATCTAGATGTTCTATCTTCCCTTGGTTTCTATGACATTATTCCCTCCAGATTTCCCTTCTACCTGTCTAACCTCTCTTTACCAAATTTCCTTTACCAGGTCATTATCTTCTAAGCAAGAATGTCCCACAAAATTCCATACTGAGACCTTTTTTATCCTTCTTTTTCTCTGCATTCTGTTATCATCTCTACCTAGATGACTCCCTAATCTGTCTTTCCAAGCTTAACCTCTTTATGAACTCAAGTTCCATAAAACCAATGGCCTCCTTACTGGTATCTTAATCCCATTAGCATCTCAAACTCAAGAATTCCGTGACCAAATTCCTCATCTCCAGAAAACTTTCCCTTCATCCAAACGTTCTTATTTCTTGAAAGCACTGCTATTTTCTCAGTAACAAATTCAACTTCAATTCTTTTCAACAACTCTCTATCCCCTTGCCACCATATTTTTTAACAACTAAGTCCCATTGATTCTGTTTAACAGTTCTCATATCTATGTCCTTTCTCTTCATGAATATAGTCACCATGCTAATTCTGACTCTCATTATCTCTCAACTAGATGATTGTAATAACCTCCTAACTGGTCTCCTATGTTCTACTCTCTCTTTTCTCCAGTCCATCCTCTCCACATGCATCGCCAAAATAATTTCTATTTGCATAAGTCTTCTTGTACAAAAGTCTTCTAATATGGAAATGATTGTTTTAACATGTAATTGGAGAAAATAAATTAAATCCAAATAATCCATTTTTTTTTAAAATCCATTGATTATGACATTTCCTTGTTTGAAGACCTTTAGTGGTTCCTCATTACATAAGTTTGATATTTATAGCTCTTCCCAGTTTGACTACAAGTTACCTAGAATATACACCCTCTTCATCTGCATTTTTCATATCTTTACTTCCCTTCAATACTTGACAAAGAAGTGCTGACTCCTCTGTGAAGTCTTCTTTGATCTCTACAGATGCCCTTTCCTTTACCAATCTATGCATTATTTATTTCTTTATTTACACAATCTGCCTCCCCAAGGAAAATTGGGAACAAGAATATTTCACTTTTAAAAACTTCAATATCCACACATAAAAAAGAAAAAATAAAAAGCAAGGGGGTGGGAAATGCACTTCTGTAAAGGAAGGAAATTATGGATGTGGAATATTGCATATGCTATCAAACTAAGATGAAGTATAGGTTAGTTTTTCTGGAATTATCATTTTTTCTTTTTTTCTCTTTTATTCTTTGTTATAAGGGATGGCTCTCTGAAAAGAAATATGCAGAGTACCTCAAAAGTCTTAGAATGAAAACAAAAGCTATCAATTTTTTAAGTGTATGTTTCACCAGTGCCTAGCACGTTTCCTTGCACATGATGGGCACTTAATGATTATTTCTTGAATTGACCTAGTCAGAACACATATGCCTTTGTTACATTCAGCTCTGAATTGTTTCAATGTGAAATGTTTCATGCACCTTCCCAATTTTAATAAGGCCATTAATAAACAGGAGGATATCCAGAAAGAAGGTAGCCAGATGTCAAAAGGACTGAAACTATGTCATATAAGAAATAATTAAAGGGATTGTGATTTCTTAACTTGAAAAAAAAAAAAAAGGAAGACTCTAGCTGAAGGAAGTAGTAGGAAATGAAAAAGATATAACTTTTCATCCATATGGAACATCACCTAGGGGAAGAATTAGATTGTATTTTGTGTTTCTCCAAAGAAAAAAATGAAGAATGAAGATAACAGTTACTGATGCAGCTAGGTGGCGCAGTAGATAGAGCACCAGCCCTGAAGTCAGGAGAACTTGAGTTTTGGTCACAGAAACTTTCTAACTGTGTGACCCTGGGTAAGCCACTTAACCCCAATTGCCTCAGGGAAAAAAAAGAAATGATTAAAAAAAAAAAAAGATAATAGTTACTTCAAAGAAGTCTACTTTGATTCAATTTGGAAGAACATTCTTACAATTCTCTCTTCTGTTCAGTCATTTCATTCCCGTCCAACTCTTTGTGACCCCATTTGAGGTACCATTTGCCACTTCCTTCTCCAGCTCATTTTGCAGATGAGGAAACTGTGGCACACAGGATCACACAGCTAGTAAGTGTCTTAGACTGGATTTGAATTTATGAAAATGCTTCTTCCCAACTTCAAGCCCAGTACTCAACATATCATGGCACCAACTAGCTTTCTAACAAGGAGAATTGTCCAAAAATAATCTGCCTCTTGAATTAGTGAACTAACTGTCTCTAGGAATCTTCAAGCAGAAAATGATGACCACTTGCTGGGACTTATGTAATCTTGTGCCAAGATCTCTGAATTCTGTGATTTTATGATCTAACCAGTTTCTTTCTCCCCCTTTTAATTTCTCTCTGTCCTCTCCTACCTCACATGTGATAATATACCTGAAAGCACTATATAAACAGATATAAAATTTATTTCTCTTACTGTTGCTATAATAGCGACATTACCATTCTGACCCAAATATGGGCCTCACATTCCTTTCCCTAAATTCTTCCCTCTATTCCTTCTAAGTTTCTTTCATCTCCAGTTTCCCAGGTAGGAATTAGCTACTGTATCAGTAAGCCCTATCTTACTCACCCCTTCCTCTAGGATTTCTGAGGAAAAGTAGTTTCATGGGCAAAAGTGCCTTAGAAAAGAACATAAAGGGAGAAGGGAAGCTGAGTATTAGAAGTACCTCAGTTCCCTAAAGTCAGCCAGAGTTACCTTCACTTGATTCTTCAGAAAGAAAGAGACACAAATTCTTGAAGAATTTAGTTTCTGAGTAAGGAACTGAAGATTTTAGAAGCTTCCAAGAGATAACCTTGCTAGCCAGCTGTTTACACTCCCTCTCAAAAGGCAGGCAAGCCTGGCCACTGACCCATGAAATTCAATGAGGTGGGGACTATTCTTCATTGTCATTTAGTTGAGTGGCTGCAGCCTGGTGGAGCAAGCTAAGTGGAAGTAGCAGAGATGTCATTTGGAAAGGACATTTCCCAATTCCAATAGACTTGTGATGGAAAGAGCCATCCGCATCTAGAGAGAGAACTACGGAGACAGAATGTGGATCAAAGTCTAGTATTTTCACTTTTTTTTGGTTGTTGTTGTTGTTGTTTGCTTGCTTGCTTATTTTTTTCCTTTATTGTGTTTTTTCCCCCTTTTGATCTGATTTTTCTTGCACAGCATGACAAATATGGAAGTATGTTTAGAGTAACTGCACGTGTTTAACCTATATTATGGGTCTATGGGAAGGGAGTTGGGGGAAAGGAGGGAGAAAAATTTGGAACACCAGTTTTTCAAAGATGAAATGCTGAAAACTATCTTTGCATGTATTTGGAAAAATAAAAGACTAGTAAAAAAAAAAAAAAGGAAAGGGCCTTTCCAAAAATTCTAGATTGAAAGAATAGAGGAGAAAGGTGTTAGAGTTTCTGGAAGTTGATCAGTCAGAGCAGATTCTTGGCATCTCAATGATGAGGAGTAAACTAAAAAGCAAAACCCCCACATATGTGTATGTGGGGGTGGGGGTGGGGTGTTTCCCATGCTACAGTAGACAAAGAATCAGCTTTGGAATCAGGAATACTACCTCTAACATGTATTTAATATCTGATTTCTAGGCAATCTATTATCCTCTTGGTGATCTATACAACTAAGACTACAAGTCATATGAAGCAGATGAGGCACAGTGGATAGAAATACTTTTGGTCAAAAAGATCTGAGTTCAAATGCAACCTCAAATCTTTACTAGTTGTGTCTAATATTCATTTATCTAGTAAATATTATCTCCTTTAATCCTCAAAAAGAAATGCCTGGTTTTTGTCATTAGCTCTGCCTTTGAGTCCTTAGGATTTCCAGACCTTTCCAAAATCTCTGCAGTTGAACTTTATTTTATATGTTGCCTCTCCTAATTGGTGTGTGAGCTTCTTGTGAGCAAATAAAGTCTTGCTTTTTTTTCTCCTTTTTCTAATCCTGATGCTTTAAAAATGTTTTGGGTTTTTTTTTTTTTTTTTTTTTGGCCCATTCATTTTCCTTGTGAGGATTATTATCCCCATTTCACAGACTTGGAAACTGAGGCAAATCACTTAACCTCAGTTCCTTCATAGGGATAACAATAGCACATATTTCACAGAGTTTTTGTGAAGACCAAATGATATAATATTCATAAAGTACTTTGCAGATGTCAAAATGCTATATGAATAGTAGTTATTATTATTATAAGTTACAGAACAGGGGCTAGTTCACCTTGCTAGAAGATTTTCCTCACCTGGAGTCTTTTAGAACAATGAAATAAGCATCTGACTATCAGTCATATGAAAAATCAAACAGACTCCTAGACTGGGCACATGGCTTGGATGAGATGGAACTCTCCAACTCCCTTCCTGAAAGGAGGGTCACCACCTTCCAATACCACTTACAATAGGTTTCACCATATGGCCTTCTAAGGTTTTCCAGGCCTTATCATTTGCCCTGTCGATCCCTGGCACTGTCACATAATTTACTGGTATAACTAACTTAAGGGTGCCTGGCTTTTACCATCAGTTCTGCCATTAAGCCTTTAGGACTCCCAGACCTTTCCATTATCCCTGCAGCTGATCTTTGTCTGTTGCTTCCCCTATTTAGAATGTGAGCTCCTTGTGAGCAAGAACAGTCTTGCTTGTTTTGTTTTTTTCTTTTTATGTCCCTGGTGCTTTAAAAATGCTTTTTTGTTCATTTGTTTTCTTTCCTATATGTCTCAAGAACTCCATCTACATATATGCATGCACATAGAGAGAAAAGAAAGATAAAGAGAAAATCAAAAACAGAAGTATTGACAGAAAGGAAGAGAGGAAGAGAAGGAAGGGTCAAGAGAGGAAGAGAGAGAACTATCTATATTGAGCTCAGCACTGGCTCAGTGAATATGGTTTTGCTGTCTCATTCTGGCATTTAGTCATCAGTCAATTAAACAACAAATATTTATTGAGTATCTACTCTGTGCCCAACACTGAACTCAGTGCTGTAACATAGGCTGTTATATAAAATACAGTCCCTATCTGTAAATAGCTTACATTTAGCTGGGGAAAGAGAATATACACAAATGGAAAATAACTTACTAATGGAAAATAACTTAACAGTGTCAAACAAAAAAGCTAAATGAGAGACAAAGACTAAATGGTAGAATCCAGAAGAGGAGCCCCTATAAGCTAAAGTAGTCACAAAAAGCTTAAAGAAGCAGAACTCCAGCTGGATGCATTTATAATGGGAAGGAAGAGGAGTTATTCAAAGCGGGAGAAGCAGAAAAATGCAAGGTGCTTTCATTGGACAGGACATAGGTCCATTTGGATGGAGGATGGAATATAGTAAAGAAATGGTTTTTTATAAGACTGAAATAATGTACCACATTGTATTTTTACTTAACTTTTAATCTATGAATATTTTGTCTCTCCAACCAAACTCTTTTCACATTGCCTTGAGGACATTGACATTCCTCCAGCTCAGTTATACTTAAGAGACAGAGAATGAAGCATCTGATTCTCTGCTTACTAGCTATATAGCCTCTGAATATTTCTGACCCACCATAGCTAAGGTACTGGGGATATAAAAGAAAAAAAAATAAAAGTCTCTCTCCATAAGGAGCTTACTCTCTCTTAGGGCAGAGCTTAAATGCCTGAGAAATTTTTACATGACCCCGGGGATATAATATATAAAAATAAGTATACAATTCAAATATTTACCTATAACAAATCTAATTTTGTAATCCCCACATTCAGTTACAAGACCCCATATGGTGTCACAACCCACAGCTTAAGAAACTGGGCCCTAGGAGATATAACAAATATATAGATATCAAATATCCAGGACATACAAAGTTATACAAAGTAATTTCAAGATGGATAGAGGAAAGGGGGAAAAAATCAAGAAAAAAAATCATGAATGAAATTGTGCTTGAGTTGCATTTTGAAAGAAGTCAGGGATTATAAGAAGCAATGGAGAAGAAAAAAATATATATTCCAACCATGATGGACTGTTTAGGCAAAAGCCCATAGGCTAAGAGATAAAATTTGTATGTCAAGAATGATTAGCAGGGCAATTTGAGTAGAATGGAGAGAATATGAATGGGAATAGCCTTCAAGGAGTTTCTATCCTACTGAAGAGATGCAACATGTACATAAATAGGAGCAAAGTGCATGCAGTTACACAAAGTAACTTCAGTGCAAGAACTCAAAGTGAAAACTGTGAATGACTTTGCTATTCTCAGCAATGCAATGATTACTCTGATGGAGTAATGATGAAAAATCCTATCCATATTCAGAGAAAGAACAGATTGTATCTGAATACAGTTTGAAGAATTCTCTCTCTCTATCTCTTTTACTTTATTTTTATTGGGGGGTTTTTTGGGGGGCAGGGAGGAAGGGGAGATTTATATTTTCTTTCACAATATGACTTATATGGAAATATTTTGCATGACTTCACATGTGCTTTCTTAATGGGCGGTAGGGATGAGAGAATCTGGAACTCAAAGTTTTAAAAACAAATGTTAAAAAATTGTTTTAAATGTAACTGGGGAAAAATTGAAATATTAAATTAAATATAAAAAGTAATTTCAATGATTCTATTGAACAACAAAGTCAACTAATAATTAGTCATTATAAAAAATACAAAATATATTTCTTAGGATTCTGAAAAATACCTATAGAAATGTTGACCTGTATTTTTCATAGTGTCACTCAGTAAAGATGCTGAATATTTCTAGATATGTGTGTGTGTGTGTGTGTGTGTGTGTGTGTCCAGGAGTCACATATCATTATTATCTTTGGGTTAGTTAGCTAGAGGAAAGAAAAAAAAATGTTCTACATCCAAGGTTTTAAGGTGTAATGATGAAGGGAACCCTTTAATGTCCGTGCTGATAGTAGTCAGATGTCTATGGCAAATTTCTCTGACAGTTATCTAAGATTTCTTTCTATTATTTTATGATGAAGCATCTCAAGCTTATGAACTCAGCCAGCCCCATTCTTTTTGATAATCCTTTCAACTTCTAACCAGGTTCTCTCACTATCTCAGCAACCTCTACATGTGATTCCACTATAAAAATATAATAATATCATTTTAAGTCTTTCAAAGGATACAATAGCATTTTTAACTACAGCATTGCCACAACTATCAATGGCAATTAATTTTTTCATATATGCTTCAAGAGCTATATGTAAAGTATAGATCATGTGTAGCCATAAAGTTGTAAATTGACTCTTCCTTGCCCATTTTCTCCCCTACAAAAGTGTGTTTTTCCCTTTTACTAGAGTTTAGAACAACCCCATAAAAGGAAATATAATTTTTAAAAATTGGATGTTTATTACTAACTTTTGTTTTTATTCATTTACATCTCTCATTGTATTTCTTCCTTTTCTCCCTGCTAGAGATATCTCTTATAACAAAGACTTGAGCCCCCAAAAGTACTAGTTCAACAAAACTAACATATTGAAAAATTCTTACTATTAGCAATGCTTTACATGTATAGTCCCCCATCTTTACAAAGAAAGAAAAAGTGTTTTCTCCTATCTCTTCTTTGGCAAATAGTATTATCTATTTCTGGGATAAGGATAAAAAGGAAGAACCTTCTCATTTTATGTAAGCCACACTTGTTAGATTTACCCAGGCATGTATATGATAGAAGTAGAAAGGGGGGTTATTTCTTAACCCTAAGTCTTTACAGATCATTAAGTTAACTATTGATTTATTGATTACTTACTATATGGAAAAGCATTATTCCAATAGCTGTGAAGGAGCAGAGTCTCATGCCTAGAGTCAAAAAGAACTGAGTTCAAATTTGATCTCAGACATTTATTAGCCATGTTGAGATCCGGGTAGCAGTTCCTGGTTCAAAATACACATGTGACAAATTCACAAGGGCTTTCTCTTAGCCAAAAGGTACATTTATTTAGGAGAAGAGGTTCCAAACAAACTGAAGAGACAGAATAGGCACCAGAAATGGTAAATATGAAATAGAGTTGGGAGAGCAATAGGGTTTCCAAGGAAAGGAGTTTGAAAAAAGCTATTAAAGGAATATGCCATGATGTGAGAGTGCCATTGACAGGCCAGCTAACCCACAGAGCAGTGAAGCAGACTAACTAGAGTCAGCTACAGTAAGGAGAAAGATACCATTAAAGGGAAGACACTATGAGAAGAGGGAGAGAGAATATCTCATAGCTTGCTTAATCCTGAAAAGGACTTAGCAAAGATCATCATAAGCACATCTTTTATGGGAGAACTATAATCTTGGGAGTTTCTCAGGGGAGGAGGGGAAATAAAGGTAGGAATAAGGATGTATTTTGAGATATTGAGACTGTCTGGAAGATACTAACAAAGGCAGTTCAGAGAAAGGATGGCTTCCCATTATAGGTATCTTAGAGCTAATCAAGATAGTTTGGACACATCCTGGTTGTCTTAATTATGATGATAAAACAGTCTAGAAAAATAAGTTCCCAGGATGAGTGTTTTAGCATTTCCTTAAAAAGGGAGAGAATAAGCTGATTTCAGGATTCACTTAAACTGTATGATCCTGGGCAGGTCCCTTAACCTTTTTAACCTCAATTTCCTCATTTGTAAAATGAGCTAGAGAAGGAAATGGCAAACCATTTCAATATCTTTGCCAAGAAAATTCTAAATGGGTCACAAAGAGTTGAATATAACTAAACAACAACCGCAAAGCTATGGGGGACACAAAGAAATAGAACCTTTGGTTATAAACCTCAAAACACTTAATTTAGTTGAGAAGATTAATAAGATACTTACATATGAAAAGCATTCTAAAACAAAGTAGAACATACTAAGTATTAAGTGAGTAGGATTGATAATATAGGCTAAATTCCAATAGACTTGTGATGGAGAGAGCTATCTCCATCCAGAAAGAGGATTGTAGAGATTGACTGTGGATCACAATATAGTATTTTCACCTTTGTTTTTGTTATTTGCTTGCTTGTTTTTTTTTTCTTTCTCATTTGTTTTTCCTTTTTGATCTGATTTTTCTTGTAGCATGATAAATGTAGAAGAATTACACATGTTTAACCTATATTGGATTACTTGCTGTCTAGGAGACAGGTGAGGTGGGGGGAAGGGGGGGAGAAAAATTTGGAACATAAAGTTTTGCAAGGATGAATGTTGAAAACTATCTTTGCATGTATTTTTGAAAATAAAAAGCTATTAATAAAAAGGACAAGCAACAACAACAAAAGATAACACATGCTATAAGAGTTCAGAGGATATAAATTAATGCGACCTTGAGTCCTTTTAGAAGTATCCAAGGAGGTCTGATAAAGAAGGAAGATTTCATCTGTGTCATGAAGGATGGTAAGATTGGGATAGGCAAGGAGGAGAAGGGAAGACATTCCAGGCAAGAAGCCATTCAAGAAAAAGGTAGGCAAAAAAAAGGAGATGGTATGGTATGAGTCAAGTTACATCTCAGACCAAAATCTATAATGTTAGCCCCATGGTATCTGTCATCCAATTTGCTTCAGCAGTTCCCATTCACTAGTTGGGAAAAAAAAGGAGGCAAAGACTATGAGACAACTTTGAGGGAAGATAATCCTTCCAAGACTCTTTCTCCCCCAATATATTGCTCCCCAAGTTTTCCATGAACCATTGTTTGGACTCTTCGTGTACAGTGTGAGCTTTTCTTTATGTCCTCTTAATAAACACATGTTGAATCTGAATTGAACAGAATGGAATCGAGCTAAATTGGATCAGACTGATTTGACAATGAAAGCAACTAGGGTATTTATTGTAATAGAAGTTGCAAATCTCCTTCAGCTAATAACTATGTCTGGGGGACTTATCAGATTTGGATGGAAATTATCACCAAGGATAAAATGAAAAACACACATTCAGTTCATAAATTATGCAACAGTCCCAAGGCATTATCACTTTTTTTTCTTTTAAATAATATTTTTCCAATTACATGTAAAGACAGTTTTGTAAGATTTTTTTATATAAAATTTTGAGTTTCAAATTTTCTTCCTTCCTAAGACAGTAAGCAATTTGATATAGGTTTTGTACGTGCAATCATGTAAAGTATATGTTTTATTAGTCATATTGTGAAAGAAGAAATAGAACAAAAGGGAAAAAACATGGGAAAAAATGAATTGAAAACAGTGTTCTATTATCTGCATTTAAACTCCATCAGTCATTTATCTGGTTGTGGGTAATATTTTCCATCATGTGTCCTTTGAAATTGTCTGTATTTTATATTATTGAAGAGCTAAGTCAATCATAGTTGATCATCAAATGATGTTGCTTATTATATACAATGTTCCCTGGTTTTGTAAATGCACTTTGTATCAGTTCATCTAAGTCTTTCCAGGCTTTTCTGAAATCTACCTGCTCATCATCTCTTATAGAACATTTCTTTGGAATTAATTACATATAAAGACAATTTTGTAAGATTTTTTTAATGTAAAATTTTAAGTTTCAAATTTTCTTCCTTCCTAATACAGTAAACAATTTCATGTTTTATATGTGCAATCATGTAAAGTATCTATTATATTAGTCATGTTGTGAAAGAAGAAACAACAAAAGGGAAAAAACATGGGAAAAATGAATTGAAAATAGTGTTCTATTATCTATATTCAGACTATCAGTTATTTCTCTAGATATGGATAGCATTTTCTATCATGTGTCTTTTGAAACTGTCTATATCTTATATTGTTGAAGAGCTAAATCAATCATAGTTGATCATAGAACAATGTTACTGTTTCTATGTACAATGTTCTCCTGGTGTTGTAAGTGCACTTTGTATCAGTTCATGTAAGTCTTTCCAGGCTTTTCTGAAATCTACCTGCTCATCATTTCTTATAGTACATTCCATTATAAATGCATTCCATTCCATTCACATTCACTAATCAATGTGAATCCCCTCAATTTCCATTTTTGCCACCACAAAAACAGTGGTGTAATCATTTTTTTTTTACATGGAGGTCCTTTTCTCTTTTTTTATGATCTCTTTAAGATATAGACCTAGTGGTCCACCAGAGTATTATCAGTTCAAGTTAGGGCAATGATCAGATCTGAGTGTTCTTCATTTCCCCTCCCCCCCATTCCTCTCTCCTCTCTGTCTCTGTCTCTGTGTCTCTCTCTTTCTCTCTTTGTCTGTTTCTCTATCTCTGTCTCTGTGTCTTTCTCTTTCTCTCTGTCTCTGTCTCCCCTCCCCCTTCTCTGTCTCTATCAGTCTCTTCCCCTTTCTCTCCTCCTCTTATTACCCCTCCTTCTCTCTCTCTCTCTCTCTCTCTCTCTCTCTCTCTCTCTCT
>JAJPUD010004745.1:115860-143541 GCA_023553655.1 Myrmecobius fasciatus | reverse complement strand
TCTCTCTCCCTCCCTTTCTCTCTCTCTTCTCTCTCTGTGTCTCTCTCTATCTCTGTCTGAATCTGTCTCTGTCTCTCTGTCTCTCTCACTCTCTTTGTCTCTCTCTGTGTGTCATACACACACACACACACACACACACACACACGCCTCTCACATCTACTCAGTTTTCTCTCCTTTATTCAGAATATGTCACTGACTCCTCCCTGGAGCTTCCTAGTAGCATGTAAACATCACTGGAAACCTACACTCCTTAGAGAATATGGAAGTCGGGGGAGGAAGCCTGATTTTAATAACGACAACAAAAAAAGGAATCTTTTAAAATAGCTTCATTCAAGATGTTCCATTCAAAGCTGTGCAAATGTGAGGAAGATATTTAAGGATAATATTATGGGTCTCTCCTGAGTATGCTTGAAAGTAGCTGATCTAAGAAGGAACTCCCTCCAGTTTTGTAGCAGGACTCTATAATGAGATACTTAAGCATGATCTCATCAGTGCTGGCTCATCCTTCTCTGGGTCAGATGATAACCCCTTCTGACCAATTGATCTAGAGAAGGCCTATCTATGTCCTCTTATAAATCTTCTTATCAGATGCCTTCCAATACATTGGAGATCTCCCTCTGATTCTTTTACTATCTCATGGGTACCAGTGCAATGCTTCTGCTGCTCTTTCTTCTCTTTCCATATACTCCAAATCGGGCAGAAAGGCAGAAAGAGGCATGGAGAGAGGAGGAAGAGAAAGAGGAAAAGAGAGAGAAAAAGAGGAGGGAAAGAAAAAGAGAGAGACTGAAAGAGAAAGAAACAAAGAGACAGAAACAGAAACAGAGACAGAAAGAGAGATCTTCTTTGATTTTCCATGTAATCTTTTTGTTAAAGACTCTTAGAATACATGAAGGGTTTCAGTATCATTCTGTCACTCTCCTTTTGGCCAGTTCTGACCCAAGAAATCAGGAATAACATGTGCTAGTACTGTGCAATATAACTAGAATACTGTACTTGCAAGATACAGAGGAAAGTTTGTTGAAATGAGGAAAATAAGATAACTAATCTCCTCCCAAGTTGGAAGTCCAAGGGAGAGCTATTCCAGGAAATGCTTGAAAGAAAGTATGAAAGAAAGGAAGTCGTTTGTCCTCTTACAATCAGCTTCCTGAGTGGGCAGCTCTTGATGCTTGATTGACAATCACCTTCAACCTTGCTCCTAGTCAGGGGTTTACTTGTCATGTCTGCCTTCATGAGGTTGCTTGTGGGTAGCCCCTTTTCTCCTCTGACACTTCAATCACAGTGATGCAGACCTTCATTGTTTTATGCCAAGTCCACTACAGTAGCCTTCTGGCTAGAACTCTCCCCTCTCCAGGTCACTGTTTCCTCAGCTATCAAACTGATCTTGCTAAAGCTGTTTTGATTATGTCACCCTGATCCATAAACTTCAGTGGCTCCCTATCATCGCCAGGAAAAAATGTAAAATTCTCCATTTGGCTTTTAAAGCCCTTCCTAACCTGGCCCCTTCCTGTTTATTCAATCTTTTTACACATCATTCTTCTCCTGTAATTTGATCTAGTGATACTGGTTTCTCCTAACCCCTCATCTTCTCATACATGCCAGACATTTTCACTGGCTTCCTGTAGGCCTTCTTCCTCATCTCTGCCTCCTGGTTTCCCTGGCTTCCTTCAAGTCTCAGCTGAAGTCTTATATTCTGTAAGAAACCTTTCCTAATCTCTTAGTCTTAGTGATTCCCCTATGTTGATTACCTCCAATTTTTCCTGTATACCTCTTGTTTGTATGTGGATGTTTACATGCTATCTCCCCCATTAGACTGATAGTAGGTTTTGTTCTGACCTTTTTTTTTTCTTTTTTTGTATTCCCAGGATTTAGCAGAATGCCTAACACTAATAAGTGCTTAATAGATGATGATTACCTTGATTCCATAAGTAGAGATAAATCAAGTATTGAGGATTATACATTTCCACTAACAAGGATCCAGAGCATGTGGCCTGCCAAAGGGACCAGGGTACATGCTCAGTTACAGTACAGTTACTACACTGTACTGTACTGTAATATATAGTTACATTAGAATGAATAACTATGAAATATAAAAATAATATATATTTCTAGGTTAATTTCTAGGTTAAGGATAAATGTTTCCCTGGCAAAAGCATTTCCCCATATATTGTCTCTCCCTCCTCTCCCTCTCTCTCTCCTTCCCTCCCTCCCCCTCTCTGTGTCTCTGTCTCTGTCTCTCTCCCCCTCTCTTTCCCTTCTCCTTTCTCTCTTTGTCTTTCTCTCTCTCTCTCTCTCTCTCTCTCTCTCTCTCTCTCTCTCTCTCTTTCTGTCTCTGTCTCTCTTTGTCTCTTTCTCAGTCTCTCTCTCTCTCTCTTTTTCTTTCTTTCTCTCCCTCCTGTATCTTTCTGCCTGATTTGGAGTATGTGGGAAGAGCCTGAAGTCTTTTGTCCCAACAGAGTTAACACCATCTTTCTCTCTTTCTCTCTCTCCCCCTTCCCTCTCTTTCTTTCTCTCTGTCTCTCTCACCCACATATAAACACACACACACACACACACACACACACACACACACACACACACACAATCCAGAAGTTTCTGTCTCCTCCTTATTTCATTCCCTTATTCCTACCCCCATCCCAACCCCACCAAGAACATCTTTTGTGATACTCCAAATGTTCTTTTTGTTCTTTCTCCCAGGTGCAAAATTTCTCAGCCTTGTCTTTGTCCTTTGAGTATACATAGCCTAGCCTGGTGCTCTTTCCAACTTTATTTTATCATGTTATTTCCATTTTCTTCATAAAGCATATCTGTGACTATATTTTTAGAATCTAAATGTAATAGATCCACTATCATTGATGCAGAAAAGAGCTCATTATAGAAATACTTATAGATCTTTTCCATTTCATTTTAGTTGTCTTCTTCCCAGTTTCATCCATAAATGCGCTCAGAATGACTTGGCTTAGTTGAGTCTCTCACCAAGTTGTCTCTAAATTTTCTTTTATTTGCTTCTTGGTATTTGTAATCTATCATTTTCATAATCTTCCATCATGGTTCAAGTTTATATTCTAAATTCGTGTTGTCCCTAGCAGTCATATCTCTCCACTTGGAAAGGAGATCAAGTGTTTCCTGACTGAGGCAAATCATTAAAAAAAAGCCTTGAACAATCTCACAAAAAAATGAAATTGAGTATAACCTGACAGTCAGGAAACAACTTGATACTGATGTGGAAGCCATTTCTAAATTAGCTATCTGTGCAGTTACATTATAAACTCATTAAAAGCAAAGATATAAATCAATAACAAATTATAAAAAGAATGATACACTGTGACATGCATTTAAAATAAGTTTGAAAATGGAAAATGAATTGTCTTTCTCAAATTACAGCTCTAAGAGAGGATTCTGAGAAGATAGAATAGATCAGAAAATTTTCAGCTCTTCAAATTTCCTACACATACACATACACACAACCCAGAATATAGCTTCAAAGGATATTTAAAGCAGCAGAAACCAACAAGTCAGGGTAAAGCACTTGCTCTCCTAACATAAAATCTGATCATCCGGGGCAGAGGTTTGGACTGAGTGAAGTGCACAATTCTAGGCTGATTCCAAAGCTTTAACAAACAACAAGCCTTGGGGGCAGTTGGGTTGGAAGGCAATCTTAGCCTCAGGAACTTTCAACTCACAATGTAGAAGTTGGAAGACTGATCAGGAGAATTTAAAGACATTCCACTGTTAAGGGACCAGATACCCAGGTTGAGGAACTACCATGTGTCTAGTGAGTACAATAGTTGTACAGGGATGGGGTCCCTCCACTTGTAAGAGAGCAGAGTCCCCTAGTTCCAGTTCTAGGGCAGAGAGGACAAGTGTAGTTTGCAGCCACCAGACCCCAGAGAGCCTTTATGGGACATCATGGCTGAGGGTTTTCATCATAGCATAGGAGTGAAGAAGAAATCCCAAGACCCTTGGAATTGGATTCCAGGACAGACTTCAGAAAATAACAGTAAGAAGGACCTGAGGCTTGAGTATCATTCTCCTCACCTTAAGACTAGAAACTGATTAAACTAATAGTAGCTAAAAAATAAATAAATAAAAATGAGCAAACAAAGAAGGAATTACCCAACCATAAATAGCTGCTAGGGGATAGGGAAGATCAGGATTCATAATCAGAAGAAAATAATGAAGCTTTAAAAAAAAAAAAAGCTTCAATGAGAAATGTCCAACAGTCCCAAGCAAAAAGAAGAGTTCTTGAGAGAACTTAAAAGGAACTTTAAAAGTCAAATAAGAGAAGCAGATGAAAAATTAGAAAAAATAAGAGCAATCCAACAAAAACCAAGACAATTATGAAAATAAAGTCAATCAATTTGAAATAGAGAATTAAAAACTTAAAGAAAAAATAATTCCTTGAAAACTAGAATTGGCCAATGTAAATCAAATGATTTTCTAATATAACAAGAAACAATAAAATAAAATCAAAAGAATAAAAATATAGAAGAGAATGTGAAACACTCCATCAGAAAAAAAAACTGATTTGAAGAACTGATCAGGGAGAAATAATAAGAATAGTTGGACTACCTTAAAATTCCAATTAAAAAATCTTAATGCAATATCACAAGAAATTAACAAGGAAAATTGCTCTGAAGTTCTAGAACAAAAAGACAAAACAGAAATAGAAAAAAAAAAACCACTGATCACCACTTGAAAGAGATACCAGATACAAGAATAGCATTACCAATTTTTTTTTTTGGGGGGGGGAGAGCATTTAATGAACTGAAAGACTTTCAGGTGTCTATGACAAAAACAGCAGGACTTAATGGAGAGTTCAACATATAAAATTTAGGAGAAACATAAGGTAAATATTAAAGACTAATTATAAGGGATTCAATAAAGTCAAACTGTTTACTTATATGTGAAAATGCTATTGGTACTCTATGATTGGTATCACTATTTGTATAGATTGAAAAAAAAAATCTTGGGCTGAGCTATGTATGATGGGATGATACTAAAAAATAAAACTACAGAGAGGTAAAAAGGAGTAATTGCTTCACACAAAAGAAACTAGTAGAGAAAGGGTAGATAGTACCCTTCTTATTAGGAATGTGTTAAAGAGAAAATAACATTTCTAGAAGGGTGAGGGAAAAGGATAAGGGAGGGATTAGTTAAGGTAGTCCTTAGTTAAAGATTCCTAAGATAGTAGGTAGAAGTAAAACAGGAGTGAGGAGGGATAGGGTAAATAGAGGGAGAAGGATAATGAGGAAAAATAAAAAAGGAGGAAAATATACAATATGCAATTTTAGTTTAGTATGTGAATGGGATAAATTTGTTCATAAAATGGAAACATACAAGCAGATTAAAGATTTGAATTCAACATGTTACTTTCTAGAAACTCAATAAAAATGAGAGATTACACAAAGATAAAATAAAAAGCAAGAGTAGGATCTATTAAAAAAAAGAAAAAAGCAGGGACAGTAATCATGATCTCAAACAAAATTAAATCTAAAATAAATTTATTCAAAAGAGTTTTTAAAAATAGAGAAACTATACTATATGTCAGCAATAATATTCAATATTGTTTTAGACCATTTAAAATAACTAGACAATTTAAAGTATATGAGAGTATACCTGAAAAAGCAAACAAAGGAACTATATGGACATAAATACAAAATATTTTTTCTATAAATAGCCATATCTAAATAATTGGAATAATATTTATTATTCATATATTGGTAAAGCCAATATAATAAAGAAAATGATGACTTATCTAATTTATTTATTCAATGTCATCTAAGTTAAATTACTAACACATTATCTTATTGAGTCAAAAAAAAATAATAACAAAGATTATTGGAAAGAACAAAAGATCAGGAATTTCAAAGTAACCAAGGGAAAAGATGTAATGGAAGGAGAGTCAGCAGTATCAGACCTTACAAATTACAAATTAAGAGCATTGTTGAAATGTAAAATGCATAATTTTGATTATTTTAAATAAAAATTTTCTTGTATAAATAAAATCAATATAGCCATGAATAGAAGAAATGAAGAAAATTGGGGTGGGAGAAATTTACCTATACAATCTCTCAGATAGGATGTGATTGTGTTAAAATAGTTCTCTTCTGTGGGAAATTATGAACTAGTTTATTTAGAAAAATTTGGGGCAGCTAGTTGGTGTAATGGATAGAGCACCAGCCTTGAAGTCAGGAGGTCCTGAGTTCAAATCTGACCTTAGACACTTAACA
The DNA here is from genome assembly GCA_023553655.1 of Myrmecobius fasciatus. Classification (NCBI taxonomy): domain Eukaryota; kingdom Metazoa; phylum Chordata; class Mammalia; order Dasyuromorphia; family Myrmecobiidae; genus Myrmecobius; species Myrmecobius fasciatus. The sequence goes on along the minus strand of JAJPUD010004745.1, from coordinate 137,311 downwards.
CTTCCTAACTGTGTGACCCTGGGCAAGTCACTTAACCCCAATTGCCTCAGCAAAAAAAAAAAAAAAAAAAAAAAAGAAAAGAAAAATATGGAAAGACTTTAACCTATGAAAAAAAATGTTATCCACTCTCCAGGAAAGAGATAAGTGGAAATATACATAATATTGCCTCATATATATGTATATGAGTATATACATATATATGTATGTTTATAAATATCTATGTATATGTATATATATTTATTCGGGGGTGTATGGTTGTGGGCAGGTGGGTATGTGTGTGTGTATCCATGTTTAATTATAGCCTTCTTGGAGGGGAAAATAAGGTAAAAAATATACAGCAGAGAACAAAAGAAAACCTACAAGGAAGTAAAATTTTTAAAAAAAAGTTGGGTAGCTTTGAAAACAATATGTAGTATTTATTATATAGGTTTTCTTGAAGTGAAAATAAATACATTTTCAGTTTTATATTGATTCCTCTGATATTCTCTTGTGTACAAACCTGGCAACATTCTTTTTTTTCTTTTTTTTTTTTCATTTTGTATTTAAGTTTAACATGAATAAAAAATTTACAAAAGAACATGGGAAAAGAAAAGAAAATGGGAAATGGACAAAAGAACAGACACCAACTGAGATTATTATAATATTGTAAGGAAGTTTAATTAATTTGAATCAGGTATTAGAATGAGAGCATCAAGGATCTAGAAACCAGTTCAATTAGCAAACACTTGATCTCCTTGCCAAGCAAATAGATAATGGAAGTAATACTTGTCTATAATACAAAGTCATTTATAAAATTTTACTGAGGAAGATAGTTAAAGTAATTATGATCAACATTACCTCAACCTAATCAAGAAGTGGTAAAAAGGGCATGAGAGAATAAGTTTTGAAGAAGCTTAGCAAGAGAACAAATTAAAACAGAGAATTCTGAAGACATCTCAGAATGTGTGGCATTTAAAAATGTTTGAAAGACATAATTTCTGGGTAATTGAATCATTTTATTGGTAATGCCAGCATTTTAATAAAAGGGTGGCTATTGGGCCATCTCTCTCTTAGACTAATGACAATCATGGTGGTGGACTCACAATTTTTATGCCCTTTGAAAAGCAAGTATTCTCTAGGATGGAAATCAATTCTGATTGGTTAACAATTAATGAGAGGATGAATATTACAACAAGGAGCTTGACTTGAACTTTGACTATGTCATCCAGTTCTAAGTTCCCATCCAAACTTGGGCAGAATACAATGGTTGCTCTGTCTGGATGAAGTCTACATAGAGCAGAAGGTTAACTCAACTTTCAGAGACTAAGGTCTTGAAATGAGGATTAAGAAAAGGGGGAATTCTAAATCTCCCCAAATCATTGATTATTAATAATAATTTCTCTCAGGTGAAACTGAAAGAAAACAAACAGATGAAAAATAGGAAAGATCTGTGAAGACTTTTATAACATCTACATTTGAATTCTATTATTGTAGTCTCTAATAGTGCTTAATGAAAAAGTTAGAAATGGTACTACTAAAGAAAACGAAGATGGGAAAGAATAAGAGGTCTAGATCAATTACAGAGAAGATTCATACTGTAAGGAATGCAATTTTGGCAGATTATGTCTCAGGGTTTTTTGTGGGTTTTTTTTTTACTGAGGCAATTGGGGTTAAGTGACTTGCCCAGGATCACAGAGCTAGGAAGTGTTAAGGGTCTGAGGTCAGATTTGAAATCAGGTTCTCCTGACTTCAGGGCTGCTGCTCTATCCACTGTGATACCTAACTGCCTGACAGATTAAGTCTCAAAAAAAATCTGAAAGAAACTGAGGATACCAAATTGCTAAGAAAATACACAGTTCTTGTTACTACTGAAAAAAAAAACCGTGAAAATTTCAACAATCTCCAACTCATGTTCCTGTTTTCCTATGCCTACAAAATCTTCACAATAGTTATCTGTTCTTATATTAAGGATATGCCCAATAAAGGTATTAGCGGTAAACAGATTTCTGCTAATGGCATATTTGCAAATGACAATTTCTTTATGACCACATAATTAATTTACTTATATAAGGCTCAGAAAATACAAGACCCCATGAGTTTATTACTTATTGACTCTTAAAAATTATTTCCCTTGGCAGAAAAAAATCTTGCTTCAAAGTCTTTTCTCCAACAAATTTTCTTCCATATATAATTGTTCTTCCATATATAATTGCAACATCCGAGATAACTTTGCTCAATGACCTTCTGGCTATTAGTATCAACCGAGAAATAAAAAAGAGGATGTATGCTTCCCTAAAGTATTTCCTGCTGTTATGAATGATATCCCAGCCTACAAAATGAAGAGGAAATTTTCTAGAGATAAGTCTCAAGATGTTCCTAATTGTGAATGATACTATGTTGATTATATATCAAGTCCTTCGACATTGTAGTGCTGGCAATTTTAGATGTATTTAATCATTCAAAAGAGTTTGATCTAAATAACCACACAGAAAAATTGAAGTGGATGAAAATTGTCTATTGTCCAGACTACTTACACATATTGGCACAGGCAATTCATGAAGTTAATCTGTCATTACATGTATCTCAGACATATACTGCCTATGGATAGTCATGGATATTGCCTAAAAAAGGAAAACTGAGATTGGCATTCAAGACCTTCTATAACCTATCTTTCTATCTTAGCTCATAAGAATGGGAACCAGACCTGTAATTTCACTGGTAAAGAAAACTCCTGGGTAAAGAAAATCCCTCTACCAATGCAGGTCAGCACTTTTTAAAAATCACTTTATAGTTTCAAAGTGTAACCTAGAACACTAAGAACCTGTGTAATTTGACTGTAGTAAGATATCCAATAAATATCTAAGATGGTATTGGAACTAAGATCTTCCTGGCTTTGAGACCTGCTCTAGCCATTATCTACACTTCCTTTCTACAGTATCTCTATACCTATGTCCCAGTCAAATTCAACTGATAACAGTCCCCAGTATCCATCCCACCAAATCTGACCTATGTGACTTTGCTCATGCAGTTTTTTCTTTGCCTAGATATCTTGCCCCATCCACACTTTTAAAGCCTAATTTAAAAAAAACAACAACACTATTTTCTGGCCAAAGGATATGAATAGACAATTTTCTGATGATGAAATTAAAGCCATCTATAGGCATATGAAAAAATATTCTAAATCACGATTAGAGAAATGCAAATTAAAACAACTCTGAGGTCCACTTCACACCTCTTAGATTGGCTAAAATGATAGGAAAAGATAATGATAAATATTGGAGGGGATATTGGAAAAGTGGGACACTAATGTATTGTTGATGGAGTTGTGAAATGATAAACTATTCTGGAGAGCAATCTGGAACTATGCCCAAGGGCTCTCAAACTGTGCATACCCTTTGACCTAGCAGTGCCATTACTGGGTCTGTATCCCAAGAAAATCATAAAGGAGGGAATGGGAGCCAAATATGCAAAAATGTTTGAGGTAGCTATTTTTGTGGTAGCAAAAAAATTGGAAAATGAGTAGTGTTCATCAATTGGGGAATGGCTGAATAAGTTGTGGTATCTGAAGGTAATGGAATATTATTGTTCTATAAAAAATGATGAATAAGCTGATTTTAGAAAGGCACGGAAAGATTTACATGAACTGATGCTGAGGGAAACAAGTAGAACCAGGAATACATTGTACATAATAACAGTAAGAATGTGTGATGATCAGTTATGAAAGACTTGGTTTTTCTCAGTGGTTCAAATGCTTCAAGGCAATTCCAAAAGACTTTGGACAGAAAATGCCATCTGCATCCAGAAAAAGAACTATGGAGATTGAATGTAAATCAGCACATGCTATGTTCATTTCTTTTTTCTGTTTTTTTTTCTCTCCCATGATTTTTCCATTTTGATCTGATTTTTCTCGCCCAACACGATTCATAAACAATGTATATTAAAAATAAATAATTAAAAAAAACATTTTTCCTGATACCTCCAAAGCTTAATGAACCTTCTCCTTCTGAATCTCATATAGAACTTTGTTCACACATTTCAAGGCAAAGCAGTATGAGTTATCTTGATTTTGCCTTTTTCCCAGTGTCTAGTACTGCATATTGTTGTTACTGTTGTCATTGTGTCATTTTTCAGTTGTGGCTAACCCTTCATGACCCTATTTGGAGTTTTCTTGGCAAAGATACTGGAATGGTTTGCCATTTCCTTCTTAGTTCATTTTACAGATGAGGAAACTGAAGCAAACAGGGTTAAGTGACTTGCCCAGGGTCACATAGCTAGTAAGTATCTGAGGCAAGATTTGAATTCATGAAGATGAGTTGTCCTGACTCCAGACTCAGTACTCTATCAGTGGCTTGCACACAATGTGCTTATTTTTCTTTATTAAAGTTTTTTATTTTCAAAATATATACATGGATAATTTTTCAACATTCACCTTTGCAAAACCTTGTGTTCCAATTCCCCCCCCCCTTTTCCCACTCCCTCTCCTAGATGGCAAGTAATCTCCAACATGGTAAAATATATGTTAAATCCAATATATGTATACATACTTATACAATTATCTCACTGCACAAGAAAAATCAGATCAAAAAGGAAAAAAATGAGAAAGAAAATAAAATTCAAGCAAACAACAACAAAAAGAGTGAAAATGTTATGTTGTGATCCACACTCAGTTCCCACAGTCCTCTCTCTGGATGTAGATGGCTCTCTTCATCACAAGATCATTAGAACTGGCCTTAATCATCTCATTGTCAAAAAGAGCCATGTCCATCAAAAATGATTATCATATAATCTTGTTGTTGCTGTGTACAATGATCTCGTGGTTCTGCTCATTTCACTTAGTTCATGTAAGTCTCTCCAGGCCTCTCTGAAATCATCCTACTTATCATTTCTTACAGAACAATAATGTTCCATAGCATTCATATAGCATAACTTGTTCAGCCATTCTCCAACTGATGGGCATCCACTCAGTTTCCAGTTTCTTGCCACAAACATTTTTGCACATGTGGGTCCCTTTCCCTCCTTTAATATCTCTTTGGGATATAGGCCCAATAGAAACACTGCTGGGTCAAAGGGTATACACAGTTTGATAACTTTTTCAGCATAGCTCCAAATTGCTCTCCAGAATGGTTGGATCTGTTCACAACTCCACCAACAATGTATTAGTGTTCCAGTTTTCCCACATCCCCTCCAACATTCATCATTATCTTTTCTACACAATGTGCTTATTAATCTTTTCTGAATTGAATTCTATTGCTTTTCACAAAATTTAAAGTAAATTGAGTCTTCATTACATTAGGAAAAGAATTCTGGGATCCACAGATGATCAGAAGAAAGGGAATAGGGGAGTGCTGTCAAAGATATATTTTGGTAACTTTATCATTTGATAGACTTAATCACAAGGAGCACTTTTAAAATGTAAAATAGTTTGTTATGAATTTAACAATCACCAAAAAATGTGAACATTTTAGTATCCGAGAGACAAAAAAAAAAAAAAGATTGTATATGAAATGAGCTTGTTACATATTTTAATGACAGACTCCACTTTTGCCACAGTGGTGACAATTGCAGCTTCTTCTGCATACTTTTAAGTGGCACTCATGACACAGAAAGCTGATCTAATCCCAAAGCTCAGAGCATTCAATGATCACTAATCCTGAGTGCAAAGGTTGAAACAAGGTGGATACAAAAGAAAGCCCGGGATGCCCTCTCTAACCGTCTCCACCTATTGAAATCTTACCCTGGGATTTTCAGGGCCCACAATGGCCTTTGTGGCCCTTCTCTTTGTCCTTCTCCCAAACCCCCATCCCACCTGCAGGCTAGTGCCCGAAATCCCTTTCTTAAGCAGACAAATTCACCAGCACGGACATGGCTTAAACTACTGCCCCCACACAGCACAGAGAAAGAACACACTGGCTTAATTCATACTCTGGTGTTACTGCCTTTGCAGAGAGCAAGTTTTGATCTGGAGGAGGAAGATAAAACAGAAGGCGAGTGGGGAAAAGGGATGACGCGGGGTCAACAAGAGAAGCTTTTCCTGTTTCCCCCTTGGGTCCAGGGCTGGCAGGAGTGATGACCAGAGACGGCAGCAGAGGGCAGTGCTCACATGCATGACAACAGGAATCTGGATGGTCGGGAGCCGGACTGGGCGCCCCTTGTGCTCCCTCCTCTTACTAGTCCTGTTATTATCAGAGAGCACCTGTGCTGGTTCCAACTCCCCAACTCCAAAGTCAGGTCCTTGTTCCCACCTGTGAAAAGAAGCCAGCCAGTGGCCAGGGAAATGAGCAGCTGACAAAAAAAGCCGAGTCTCAGGAGACACCTGGGCTAAAAGGGTCCTATGTCTCTTTGGCTATGCAGAATGCTCCATTATCTCCCTGACTCCCTGGTCCAACCTCCAATGAATGGGCAGGTAAGGGCTTTCTATGGCCAGTGGCCTGCAAGGCTCCATTTAGAGCTGCTCCTGCACATCCACCTTGCACCAATGCCTCAGAATGTCACCAGCCTGCAGGGTGATGGGGCAGGGTCACAGGTCGAGACTCCCCCCCACACACACTCTCCACATGGCAAAGAGGATTGCTCCTCCCCCTCCCATCCCCCCCAGCTGCAGGAATCCAAGTCTCAAGCTTAAAACAATCAATTGAGATGGAGCTGCTCCTTTTACAATGTCCCCTTGCACAGTCACCCAGCCCAGCAGATCCAAGGCACAGAGAGCAAAGTTTCACTAAAACTATTGGAAAGCTTGAGCTAAGTAGGTCAAACTTTGCAATTGGTTTGTTTTTTTCCTTTCCCAAACCTTGTCCGGAAGGGGCAGCCCACGCAGATTCCCTTCTCTCCGTATCTGTCCCCACGCCTCCTCACACTCTAGGCCTGGAGGGGAGAACTAAGAACTTTTCATGAGCAGAGAAGCCTCCTTCAAATCAAAGCTCTGACCCCGAGGGACCCGGAGGGCAAGTTTCTTCCTTCTGAATCTCCCCTAAATTCTATGAATACTTGTTAAGCAACTATGTGCTAGGCAAGTTCTCTCGGAAAAATTCTGAGTCGTTGTGAGCTTCAGAACTGCCCTGCTTAGCCTGCCCCCATCAAAGAAAGTCTGTGCTCTGTGAGCAAGGTAGAATTGCAGTAGCTCCAAAGAAAAGTGAGATGCACTAGAGACAGCTCCACACCAAATGTTCACATGAACTACTGATGCCCAACCTGTGTTGGAGCCTTCCAAAGCTCACATTGGTCTAATCGGTCCCAGCTGGACACACACTGCACCTTGACTCCAACATAGAGATGCCATTCCAGTCTTCTTCAAGAATTGAGGTCGACACAAAGGGTTATAACACTGTGCATACCCTTTGACCCAGCAGTCACTACTGGGTCTGTACCCCAAAGAAATCATAAAGGAGGGAAAAGACCCACATGTACAAAAATGTTTGCAGCAGCCCTTGTAGGGGTAGAAAAGAATTGGAAAATGAGGGGATGCCCATCAATTGGGGAATGATTGAATAAGTTGTGAGATATGAAGGTAATGGAATATTATTGTTCTATAAAAAATGATTGAACAAGCTGATTTTATAAAGGCCTGGGAAGATTTACAAGAACTGATGCTAAGTGAAGCAAGCAGAACAAGAATACATTGCATGCAGTCACAGCAAAAATGTGTGATGATCAACTATGAAAGAACAACTTCTCAGTGGTCCAGTGATCCAAAACAGCCCCAAAATACTTTGAACAGAAAATGCCACCTGCATCCAGAAAAAGAAGTACAGAGACTGAATGTAAATCTACATATGCTATGTTCACTTCTTTCTTCTGTATTTCTGAATCTCCCATCGTTTTTCTCTTTTGCTCTGGTTTTTCTCTCACAACATGATTCATAAAGCAATGTGTATTAAAAATAAATAAATTTACTAAGGAAAAAAAAAGAATTGAGGGCAGCTACAGACCAACCAACCAATCAATGTGCAAGGAGCTATGCTAGGCAGTAAGAGATACAAAGGCAAAACAAATACAAATGGCAATCTGTCCTCAAGGAATTCATATTCTGTTGCATATGGAGAACACAGAGAATAATAAAGTATCTGCAAAGTAATTGGGGAGGAGGGGCAGAGGAAATAACTGTTTGGGATAAGCTTCCCTATGGGAGGTGGCCCTTGAGCTGAGTTTTGAAGGAAGCTAAAGATTCTATCTCCTAAGCTGCAGCTAGAAGGCAACTAAGATAAAGAGGATGTGGAAAAAGAATTGAGTTCAAATGCAAACTAGCTATGTGGTCCTGAGCAAGTCATCCAACCTTATTCGATTAAGACACAGAAAAAGGAAATGGCAAACCACTCCAGTTTCTTTGCCAAGAAAATCCCAAATGAAGTTATGAAGGGGCAGATACAACAGGATAACAACAAGACAGAAGGGAAGAGAGAGCACATTCTTGCCATGAGGCCCAGTCTGTACAGAGGGATAGAGATGTAGGATGGGGTGTCATGAGCAGAGAACAGCAAACAGGACAAATTGGCTAGAATAAATGGGTATGAAGAATGAAGTGAGGTGTGATAAGTTTGGAAAAGTAGGGAGAGATGGGGACAGAATACAGACTGAGACCTATTTTCTTGCGCACTAATTAGGTAATTTGCTTTGCTGGACTATTCATATTTATTCCAGGAGTTTTCTTTTTCTTTTCCAATGGTGGTAGGAGGAAGGAGAAAATTTATTTTTTTTCACTGAAAAAAAATTTAAGATAAAAGGCTTAATTGATTTTTTCCAGGAAGGAAAAAAAAAAGAAAGTAAGGTAGGTGGGAGCCATTTAAAGAAGGATTTTAAATGTCAAAGTAAGAAGTTTGCATTTGATCTTACAAACAATAGAGAGCCAATAGAGTTTCTTAACTCCAGGAGTGACCTGTTCAAAGTAGTGCTTTTTAATATCACTTTGGAAATTATATGGAGATTGGAAAGAGGGGAGACTAGAGTCAGGGAGACCAGTAAGGAAGTGGTTGCAAGTATTTAGCCAAGAATGAGCAGGCTGTTCAGAAAAGCCTGGAAAGACTTACATGAACTGATGCTGAGTGAAATCAGAATCAAGAGAACATTGTACATAGCAATAAGATTATGTGATGATTATTTGTGATGAGCTTGGCTCTTGTCAATAAGAAGTGATTCAAGGCAATTCCAACAAGTTCGTGATGGAAAGTGCTATCTGCATCCAGAGAGAGAACTATGGACTGAACATGGAACAAAGCATAGTATTTTTACCTTTGTGGTTATTGTTATGTGTTTGCTCAGTTTTTTTCTCGAGTTTTTTCCTCTTTTGATATGATTTTTCTTATGCAACATGACAAATATGGAAATATGTTAAGAAGTATTGCAAAGGTTTAACCTACATCAGATTGCTTGCTATCTAAAGGAGGGGAAGGGGGAAGAGAGGGAGAAAAATTTCTAACAACATTTTGCAAAGGTGAATGTTGAAAACTATCTTTACATTTATTTGGAAAAAAATACTTAAAAAAATTTAAACCTGACTTGACAAGTTAAAAAAAAAAGTTAAGCATGAGTTGATGAAGGTCTGAATTAGAATTGTAGCAGTTATGGAAATACAGAGGAGAATGATGGGAGATGTATTTTGGCATAGAATTAATAAGGTTTGGCAACTGACTGGATGTCAGGGATGAAGAGGAGGGAAGAGTTAAGGATGAATCTGAGGTAATGAACCTGGTTTCCTCATTGATAAAATTAAGTTTGAACCCCTTGGATCACATGGTCTCTAAATTCTCTTTCAGTTCTAAGAGTCTATGAGTTTATCTGCTATCTCAAATTATTCTCTGGCAAGGATTATATTTTCTATGTTTCTAAATTTTCTTCCCCATAGCTGCTTAGCAGAGGTGAGAAGATATTCCTGAATGTTTGTTGATCTAAACTAATTGACAGTGGCTGGGGCTTCAATGAAGAAACTGTTTCCAAACACAATTGATCATCACATCTCATTTTGTTATATATTCCCACCCTCATGAACCTGATATATAGTTTTCTTCATCTATTTCTCATCCAGATGTTGCCTTGGGTTTAAAATTGAATTATAGAATGATTTCTGGTATGTCTCCTCAATTAATGCTATCAGCTCAATGGATGGATAGATAGATAGATAGATAGACCAAAGACAGATTTAGACCTATATAATATAGATCTACATCAATATAGATATATCTATAAATATACATATTTATGTATATAAACATATATATACAAGTGCTAAATATGTATATAGATACGTGTATACATATACACAAAACATATATATACACGTGTATGTATGTACACATACATTTGAAGGCAGAGATTGTCTTTTCTTCATTTTCATAATCACATAGTAGATATTCTATAAATCTTTGTCATTAAATTGTGAGATATAGTGTGTATCACAGATAATCAAGAGGGAAACAGCAGATTATTCTTTATTTCTTTATTTATATTTATATCTTTAATTCTTGAAGAAAAATGTGATTTGGGTGGATGAATAGCTGATCTTAAGGCTACAACTCTTGTTCACTTATCAGTGGCTCAGCATTTGTAGAAATGTGTACATTGACTGATGCCTCAAAGTGAGGATGCTGGGCATATTGGGTTTTTTTTTTTTTTTTTGCTTTTTGCTGAGGCAATTGGGGTTAAGTGACTTGCCCAGGGTCACACAGCTAGGAAGTGTCTGAGACCAAATTTGAACTCAGGTCCTCCTGATTTCAGGGCTGGTGCTCTAACCACTGCGCCACCTAGCTGCCCCTGGGCATATTGTAATATAATATCAAATCAAATTCTAACATTGAAAAGTGTCTCAGAAATCATCTACTACAACCCATAACTGACCAGGAATTGCTTCTATAACACTGCTTTAGAAGTGTTCACTAGAAAATGCTTAAAGATGGCTGGGATAAAACCTCATAGGGTTGTTGAGAAGATCAAATGACAATTCCAATAGAATGCAAGCTTCTTGAGGGCAGGGGCTATTTTCATATTTTGTCTTTATATCCCCAACACCTAGTACAGTGACTGACAAGAGAGAGCACATAATAATACCTTGTTGAATTGAATCAAATTTAGCAATGTATTTAACATGCTTTACAAATTCTTAAGTGCCATATATGTTCTAGTTATTGCAATTATTACCTTCCAAGGTAATGAGAATGGGGAAATTGTAATTGACATGAAGTTTTCTTTACCTTGACTAAAATCTACCTCTATGCAACTTCCCCAGATTGAACATTTGGGGGTAATTTCTCTTCTGCACAATAGCCCTTCAAATATCTCAATAAGTCTTCCCTTCTCCAATAAATGTCCCCAGTTCGTTTAATTAAATCAGGTAGTATAGGACATCTATACCTCCCTCATCATCCTGGTTATTCTCTTCTGAATGTACCTCAGTTTGTCAATGTACTTTATAAGGTGTTTCAATATTGCAGATATGGTCCAGCAAATACAACAGTTTTTGCTTATCTTGTTCTGGAAACTGTCTTTTTTTTTCTTTTTTTATTATTAAAACTTTTTATTTGCAAAACATATGTATGGGTAATTCTTCAACATTAACCCTTACAAGCTTTTTGTTACAAAATTTTCCCCTCTACTCCCCACCCCTCCCCTAGATGGCAGGATATCCACTACATGTTAATTATGTTAAAATACCTGACAAATCGAATATATGTATACATATTTCCAAACTTATCATTGTTGTGCAAGAAAAATCGTATCTACAAGAAAAAAAAATCAGAGAAAGGAAACACAATGCAAGCAAACATCAATCAAGAGTATGAGAATGTTATGTTGTGGTCCACATTCCACATCCCTCTCTCTGGGTGTATATGGCTTTCTTCAGTGAACAATTGGAAGTGGTTTGAAACTATTCATTGTTGAAGAAAGCCATGTCCATCAGAATTGATTGTCATATAGTATTGTTGTTGCTGTGTATAATGATCTCCTGGTTCTGCTCCCTTCACTCAGCATCAGTCCATGCAAATCTCTCCAGGCCTCTCTGAAATCGTCCTGCTGGTCATTTCTTACAGAGCAATAATATTCCATAACATTCATATACCATAATTTGTTCAGCCACTCTCCAATTGATGGGCATCCATTCAGTTTCCAGTTTCTAGCCACTACAAAAAGGGCTGCCACAAACATTCTTGCACATGTGGGTTCCTTTCCTTCCTTAAGATCTCTTTGGGATATAGGCCCAGTGGAAACACTGCTGGGTCAAAAGGTATGCACTGTTTGATAACTTTTTGAGCATAGCTCCAAATTGCTCTCCAGAATGGTTGGATCTGTTCACAGTTCCACCAACAATGTATCAGTGTCCCAGTTTTCCCACATCCCCTCCAACATTCGTCATTATCTTTTCCTGTCATCTTAGCCAATCTGACAGGTGTGTAGTAGTACCTCAGGGTTGTCTTAATTTGCATTTCTCTGATCAATAGTGATTTGGAACACCTTTTCATATGACTATAAATAGTTTTAATTTCATCATCTGAAAATTGTCTGTTCATATCCTTTGACCATTTATCGATTGGAGAATGGTTTGAATTCTTATAAATATAAGACAATTCTCTATATATTTTAGAAATGAGGCTTTTATCATAACCCTTAAATGTAAAGATGATTTCCCAATTTATTGCTTCCCTCCTAATCTTGACTGCATTGGTTTTGTTTGTACAAAACCTTTTTAATTTAATATAGTCAAAATTATCTATCTGGTGTTCAATTAAGAGTTCCAGTTCTTCCTTGGACAAAAATTTATTCCATCTCCACAGGTCTGAGAGTTAAACTAATGAGTTCCCATAATCCTCTCTCTGGGTGTAGATGATTCTCTTCATAACAAGATTATTGGAACTGATCTGAATCATCTCATTGTTTAAGAGAGCCGCATCCTTCAGAATTGATCATTGTATAATCTTGTTGTTGCCATGTATAATGATCTCCTGGTTCTGCTCACTTCACTCAGCATCAGTCCATGCAAGTCTCTCCAGGCCTCTCTGAAACCATCCTGCTGGTTGTTTCTCACAGAACAATAATATTCCATGACATTCACATACCATAATTTAGTCAGCCACTCTCCAATTGATGGGCATCCATTCAGTTTCCAGTTTCTAGCCACTACAAAAAGGGCTGCCACAAACATTCTTGCACATGTGGGGCCCTTTCCCTCCTCTAAGATCTCTTTGGGATATAAACCCAGTAGAAACACTGCTGGATCAAAGGGTATGATAGCCCTTTGGGCATAGTTCCAAATTGCTCTCCAGAATTATCCCTATTTATTTTAAATGTACTTATTTTTGTATATGTTGTCTCTCCCATTACAATGTAAGCTCCCTGAGGACAAGGTCTAACATTTCTTTTTCTTTGTACAGCTCTACAGTGCTTCTTTTCCACCCACCTCCCCATCCTGACCCTGAAAAATGCTTACCATTTAAGTACTTGAAAACTTGGGGTGGGCCAGCTTCCAGATATATGTTATAGAAAGGTCTTTCTCTCAAACCTCCTTCTCACCCCCTCCATATCAGAGGAGGTTGCTTCTTGTTGGTGATAATGACGTAGGGGTCTATCTTGTGACAAAAAGTCAATGTTTTAACAAGCTGCTGAGCCAAAATTACATTGACATACTAAAGGGGTGATCTGAACCCCTCAAGCCTCTTTTTTGACAGCCTTAAAGAATAAGGATGACTCTCTGAGCTACAAGGGCTGAAATTTCTCTTGTCCACCCTACCCCACACCCCACTCCTCCAATCAACTTCCAATCATGACTTCATGGCTTCCTGGATTAGTCAATGTCTGGGATGGAGCCAATTGCCATTTGGATTTTTTTCCTCTTTTGGTAAGGGCCTTTTAAGAAATGGCTACTAGAGCAATTGTGATAGCAACAACAGCAAATGTAGACCAGCTAAAAAGAAATAGCCATCTAAAAAAGAGAGAGAGAAAGACAAATAAAGAGAGACAGAGAGACAAAGAGAAACAGAGAAATTCAGAGACACATAGAAATCCCTGGAAAGAAAAAGCCCACTTTATGCTGATAGGGTTAAATTCAGTGAAAATGAAATGTAAAATAGCTAATTAACAGCTGTACAAAGAAACAGTTTGCAAATGTCTCAAGAACCCTCTCATCTGATTGCAGTCATTCTATGATTCTTTATTACTTAGCATTCCCTTCCCTTTTCCAAAACAGATTCATGTTTTTGTTTTTGTTTTTCCCTAGATACATTAAAAAAAACTTCACTTTCTAAAAAGGATCACTTATACTGGAAATCAAAAATAAAATTCCTCAGGAATCTGAAGGGAGTAGAATTGAAGTGCTGGGGATCCTAGTTGCTTTATAGAGAAGATAGGGAACCCTAAAGAAAGAACTCCAGAGCAAACCTCGAGGATAGATAAGGGACAGAAACTGGCAAAGTCACTAATTCCAGTGGCCTCAACAGAGTAATAACTGTTTAGCCCTAGATTCATATATCCAGAATTTAGCAAAGGGGTTGCTTAATTGTTGGATGATATTAAATTCCACTTCATGAAATTCAGCCTATCACTGTAGCATGTCAAAATCTTTGGAAACTGTCACCAACTGTGTTATCTATCACTTGAAGTTTCATATGATCTGTATATTCAATAGCATGCCATGTATAGCTTATATTCTGCCAAGTTGAAATAACTTATTAAGGTTTGAATCCAGTCATTCAACCAGTTCTGAAGCCACTTAATTATAATAATCAGTCCATAAGGTTAGCATGAAAGACTGTTAAATGTCTACTGAGATCCCAGTGTTCAATATCTATGGCAAGCCCACCCCACCCCATCTACTAGTTTAGTATTCTTTTTTTTTTTTTAAATAAGTTGTAACCTTTCAAAACTATCTTAAAATTCTATCAAATCTCAGATCTCTGTTTTCTTATTTTCCATGTCAACTTTGAGCATTTTTGTATGTAAGACCATGAGTTTTGTTGCTGGCTATTTGCTTGACTATTATATTCTGTGAATCATTTGTCTTCTTAGTTAATTTTTTTTTTATTTTGTAATGACTACTCTATGTTATAGTACAGGGCCTTTTAAGACCTCAAATATTAGGGTGATGGCTACTAGAGCAGTTGTGATAGCAACAGCAGCAAATGTAGACCAGCTAAAAGGAAATAGCTGTCTGAAAAGAGACAGGGAGAGACAGAGAGTCAGAGAAATTCAGAGAAACAGAGAAATCCCTGGAAAGAAAAGACAGTTAAAGTGAAATGTAAAATAGCTAATTAACAAAATAGGTGACAAAAAAAATAGGTGGTAGTTTTCTCACTCTCCCTTCATATTGCAGGGAGTTCTAATTTTGCCTTCTGGAGCAACAAGAGTTGTCCCAATAAGGTTTCAATACGTCCCAGAATCACAGAACTACAGAAGTGGAGAGGACCTTAGTCTGTTTTATCCAACCCATCCCTGAAAAAGAATCCCCAGCTCTCTATATTCATACAACATACCTTCAACAAGGGTAAGCCAACTACCTTCCAAGTCCATTGAATAGCTTTAATGGTTCAGAGAGTTTTCCTTATATTAAGCCTCATTTGGCTTCTTTACAACTTTATCCACTGCTCCTAGCTCTTCTTCCTGGAACCAATCAGAAAAGGTCAAATCACTCTTCCATATGATGACCTTTTGGATACTTGAACAAAGTTAATATGCCCCCACTGAACTGTCTCTTCTCTCGTCTAAAAATCTCCAGAAACTTCATCTAGCATCCCTTCTAAACTATTGTACCTAGAACTGAATATATTCCAGAAATCTGACACAGGTAGGATAAATTAGGACTATCATAATCAGCTTCTTCCTGGAAACTGGGCTTCTTGGCTACCATTTCATGATGCAGATTCATATTGGATTTGAAGTCTACAAAAAAACCAACCAATTTTTTCAGACAATTAACTCTTAATTATTATCCTCTATCTTGTGCTCAGGAAATCCACCACTAGTATAAGATTTTACATTTATCTTGCTAAATCTCAGTTTTTTAGATGTGGCCTAATTTGATATACTATCAAGACCATTTTGGATGCTAACTTGGTCAAAAGTTGTGTTAACTCTGTGACCTCTTCATGATGAACATATCATCAAGGACTTGAAGTCAAGTCACTGATAAAAATGAAACATCACAGGACTAAGCAAAGATCCCTGAGGCACTCCCCTGGAGACTTCCTTCCAAATCCCCAAGAAACCTTTAATAATTATTTTTTAAAACTAGTTCTTTAGCTACTTTTGAATCAATCTTATTGTAACATAATAAAGCTCATAAATCTCCACCTTTTCTTTTAAATATCATAAATATTTTATCAAATGCTCTGCTAAAATCTAGTTTAACCATATCTACAACATACTATGATCTACCAGTGTTAATAATTCTTTCAAAAAAGGAAATGTCTAATGTGGCATAATCTTGATGAAATCATGTTGACCCTTTTGGGCAATTCTTTTTGAAACATTTACTAGCTATCTTTCTGATAATATCTTTTAGAATTTTCTGTAATTTGCAGGATCCTTTCTTTTCCCTTTTTTGGAAAATTAAGACATTTGCAGTTCTGCAATATTGTCCAGCCTGTTTTCCATGATCTTTCAAATATCACTGACAATAGTTCAATAATCACAACTTTTAGTTCTTTTTGTTCCTGTTAATGTAATTCATTTATGCCAGGTGACTTGTGTGTGTGTATGTGTGTGTGTGTGTGTGTGTGTTTGTTTGTTCTTCCCAGTCTAAAGTCATTCTTTTTAAGAGGAGAACATATGGAAACAGAATAAGAGAAGCTCTGCCTTCTCTCTTTTGTCAGTTATCATTATCCCATCCACCTGGAGCAGTAGTCCAATCTTTTCTTTCAGTACTGGCTATTCTATCATATAATATGAGGGGAAATTTATTTTCTCTCATCCTTAATTTTCTTCACTATCCTTAGCTCACTCTGAGATTTAGCATTCTTGATACTATTCTTATGCATCATGCCAATTTATTGTATTTATTTATTCCCTATTACAGTCTCTTGATCCTAATTTTTTTAAATTTTAAATTTTATTTATTTTAATATATTTTTTATTTAACAGTATTTTATTTTTCCTAATTACATGTAAAGATAGTTTGCAACATTCATTTTTTGTGAGATGAGTTCTAATTTTTCCTCTCCTACTCTTACTTCCCTCCTTCTCAAGACAGCAAGCAATATCCCCTAGGTTATATATGTATAATCATTTTAAACATATTTCCATATCAATAATGTTGTGGGTATATGAATGTTATGGAATATTATTGTTCTGTGAGAAACGACCAGCAGGATGATTTCAGAGAGGCCTGGAGAGACTTGCATGGACTCATGCTGAGCGAAATGAGCAGAACCAGGCAACAACAAGACTATATGATGATCAATTCTGATGGACATGGCTCTCTTCAACAATGAAATGCTTCAAACCAGTTCCAATTGTTCAGTGAAGAAAGCCATATACACCCAGAGAGAGGGATGTGAAATGTGGACTGCAACATGACATTTTCATGCTCTCTATCGATGTTTGCTTGCATTGTGTTTCCTTTCTCTGATTTTTCTTTCTTGTAGATATGATTTTTCTTGCACAAAAATGATAAGTGTGGAAATATGTATACATATATTCGATTTGTCAAGTAGTTTAACATAATTAACATGTAGTGGATATCCTGCTATCTAGGGGAGGGGTGAGGAGTAGGGGGGAAAAACTTGTAACAGAAAGCTTTGTAAGGGTTAATGTTGAAGAATTACCCATACATATGTTTTGCAAATAAAAAAGTTTAAAAAAAATACTGTTGTAAAAGAAAAAAATCAGAATAAAAGGGAAAAACCACAAGAAAGATAAAACAAAAAAAGTGTAAAAATAGTATAATTCAATTTACATTCAGTCTTCCTTTGGATGAGGATAGCATTTTTCATTACAAATCTATTGGAATTGGCCTATATCATCACACTGCCAAGAAGAGCTAAGTCTATCATGGTTGATCATGACATAATCTTGCTGTTTCTAGGTGCAATGTTCTCCTGGTTCCATTTATTTCATTTGGCATTAGTTCATGTAAGTAATTCCAGACTTTTTGGAAATCAGCCTGTTTGTCATTTCTTATAGAACAGTAGTATTACATTCATATACCACAACTTGTTCAAACATTCCCCAGTTAATGAGCAGAAACTATCTTTTAAAAAATCTAAGTTGGTCTGTGAATGCTTTTTTGTATACAAATGAATCTTTTCAGATAACTGCTGTCTTTTTCTGCCTATCAGATCTATTTCTTTTAGGGTTTTTAGAATTTTGCACCCCTCCTCAGCTAACTTCCCCTTCAGAATTTTAGTTCATAATATCTTTGAACTTTTTGAAGTTTGTTCTCCTAAAATCTAGGATGTATTCATATTATATGCAATTCTCATTTCCTTTTCTATCACAAGCTTGAGAAGAAAATGGTTCATTTTTTTTCTGTCTTCAGCACTTCAACATCAGCAACTAATGGTGAGATTTTCACCCGATTGGTGAGAATTAGATCAAGAAGACAATTCTTTATTGGCTCTGTTACCTTTTGAAGAATATAATTTTTATTAAGGAAAGTTAAAAAAAAAAGATCGTTAGCTGTACTGAGACAGAGACAGGGAGAGAGCAAGAGAATTTTAACATATTTATAAAATTCATTTCTACCATCACTATATATCCTGCCTCTGTAATATGTTTTTCAATCCCCTCATCTATTTCTACTTTTTGTCCAGGTGGTCTGTAGTATACTTCAATCATAAAATCACTTCTATTTCTTCCCTATTTATTTTCAACCAATGGCCTTACCTCTCCCCAGGATTCTTGAGTTCCCTCCCATGAATATATTGTCTTCATATACAATGCTACCACCCTACTTTTTACCTATCCTGCTAGATTCATCATGAGCCATAAATCTGCCTCTTCAACCTGATATCCCTCTAAATATTTCAAGCTTAGTCATCTTTTCTTAGTTTTTTTCTTCTCTGGGTTCAAATATCCCTATTTCCCTAAAAATTGGTTTGAATCATATTTCTTTTTTTTTAAATCATATTTCGAATACTTACTAGCTGCATAACACGGAGTAAGTCATTTAACCTTTGTCAATATATCTGTTCCCTTCCCTGTAAAATGGGAGGAATGGATTCAATAACCTTGAAGGTCATTGCCAATTCTAAGTCTACAATCTTATAATCCTTTAAGGGCAGCTAGGTAGTCCAGCAGATAGAGTGCTGGGTGTGGAGTCATGAAGACTCATCTTTACAAGTTCAAATCTGTCTTTAAACACTAGCTTTAGACAAATCACTTGACACTGTTTGCCTCAGTTTACTCATCTGAAAAATGAGCTGGAGAATGAAATGGCAAACTACTCTATCACTGCCAAGAAAATCCCAAATGGAATCACAGAGTCAGACATGACTGAATCACAAAGCAACAATTACATCTGAGATTCTGGTATCTCTACATATCAATGAATTTAGTATATAAGATACTTAACATATATAAATATGAGTATGGTGGCACAGTATTTAGAACATGAGATCAGGAGTCAGGAAGATCTGAATTTAAATTCAGCCTCAGACACTTACTAGTTCTGTGACTGACCAAGCTGATTGACCTTATTTTATGTTCTTCATTCATAAATGGGGATAATACCTCCTAGGGTTATGAGGACTAAATGACATAACATTTGTAAAGCATTTAGTACAGTGCCTGGCCTCTAGTAAAAACTATGTAAATGTTAGTTTTTATTATTTTAATAAGCTATTATTACTTATAATTTTATAATACTATGTACCAGGAACTGTGTTGTGTTCATTAAAACATTATTATGTCTTTATCATTATCATTATTAATATTATGTGCCTTAAGAAGCCATACAATCCCTGGATATATATTGATATATGAGGCCAGAATCTTAAATTACATAGTAAAATATTTATTTGAGATAGAAGAGCAAAGTAATTGATAGGAAAAAGACAATAAAATAATTTTCAACCTTTCCTGACTGCCTCATTCACAAATAAATACAATCTTCCAGAGACACACAAAATGGAGAAATCCCCCTGAGCAAATGCCCAGAAAATACATTCTCTGGGTCAAGGGAATGTTTAGACTTTAGTACCATCTGCCTTACATTGTAGCTAAAATGTTTCTCCTGCCTGATTTCTCACAGCTCCCCTGCTATGCTGTCTAACATTTTTAATCAATGGCATATATAGGGGCATTGCTATCAAATTTTCAAACGACACTGAGCTGTGAAAAAGAGCTAACACACAGGATGACAGATTCAAGATTCAAAAAGATTTTGGCAAGAGAAAAAATATTTTAAAAATTTATAATGGTCCTTTTGTGGCCACAAAAAGGGGGAAACAAAAAAGGGGTCTCTGTTAGGGGATGGTGGAATATATGGAGTATAAGAATGTAATACAATATTATTGCCCCATAAGAAATGATGCCTATGGACAATCTTAGAGAAACTTGGAAGATTCATATGAACCAGTACAGCTCAAAGTAAGCAAAACCAAAATAATATGTAAATAATTATATTCATAATTATATATTTGTATATAATTATAATATTATAAAAATAATTATAGTGATATAAAAGAAAAGCAAGATTAAAGTGTTCAGATCTCTGATCAATGCAATTTCTCCTCTTGACTTCAGAGTCACAATGAAGCATTCTTTCTCTTTGCATAGAAGTAGTGGCCTCAGATACCACTATTTGTGTGCCTGGGCAAATCACTTAGTCCTTATACTGATACATTGTTGGTGGAGCTGTGAATGGATCCAACCATTCTGGAGAGCAATTTGGAACTATGCCCCAAAAGTTATCAAACTGTGCATACCCTTTGACCCAGCAGTGTTTCTATTGGGCCTATATCCCAAAGAGATCTTAGAGGAGGGAAAGGGCCCCACATGTACAAGAATGTTTGTGGCAGCCCTTTTTGTAGTGGCTAGAAACTGGAAATTGAATGGATGTCCATCAATTGGAAAATGGCTGAATAAACTATGGTATATGAATGTTATGGAATATTATTGTTCTGTAAGAAACGACCAGCAGGATGATTTCAGAGAGGCCTGGAGAGACTTGCATGAACTGATGCTGAGTGAAATGAGCAGAACCAGGAGATCGTTATACACGGCAACAACAATACTATATGACGATCAATTCTTATGGACGTGGCTCTCTTCAACAATGAAATGTTTCAAACCAGTTCCAATTGTTCAGTGAAGAAAGCCATATACACCCAGAGAGAAGGATGTGAAATGTGGACCACAACGTAACATTTTCATGCTCTTGATTGATGTTTGCTTGCATTGCGTTTCCTTTCTGAGATTTTTTTTCTTGTAGATACGATTTTTCTTGCACAACAATGATAAGTGTGGAAATATGTATACATATATTCGATTTGTCAAGTATTTTAACATAATTAACATGTAGTGGATATCCTGCCATCTAGGGGAGGGGTAGGGAGTAGGG